>CBMN010002217.1:0-10964 GCA_000582825.1 Hordeum pubiflorum | reverse complement strand
GGCCGGCGGCCTTGTGCTCGACGGCGGCGCGGTCGGCCGAGGAGGAGGCGGAGGCCCGCGGCCGGGCATGGCGGCATGGCCGACGGCGGCGTGGTCGGCTGCGTGGCCCACGGTGGTGCGGCGCGGTCAGCCGAGGAGGAGAGGGCCGGGTGTGGGGCGCCGGCCATGGCGTCCTGCCTGCAGCACCGGCGACATTTTTTTTTAACTCATCAAGCAAGTGAGGAAAGGAAGAAGGGGTAGGGGCGTTTTCGTCCGAAAAAATCTTTATGGTCATTTTACAGTAGAGTCAATGGTTTCGTGATCATTTTATCGAAGCCCACCGTTTCGTGATCATTTTATCGAAGCCCGTTGGTTTCGTGGTCAAAATAGCAAAAATCTCGCCTACGGCTTGGCTTCGTCGGCGTCCAGGCGTAGAGACGCGCGCCCCCGAAGCTTCGCGAGGGATTGGGCCCGTGAGGAAGTGGGTGAGGACCTAAATCGAATGGCTGGTATCACGAGTTGGGAGGATCCAACGGTAAACGGGCGACGTGGTCCGATTCTCCGCCCGAGAATCCAGCCAGGTTTCGTCTATGGAGATATCTCTAAAGAACGAAATCCCATCAGTAAAACGCTCGTACATCACGCCACATCATCAGGAAACCTCAGCCGTCGGATCGGCCAGTCGGACGGTAGAGATCGTGCGTACCTCTGCCATTTTGCAAAAAAGCCCTCTAATTTCAGAGAAATAGAACCCGCCGTCCAATCCCCCACTCACTGACAATTTTTCAAACAGCCCTCAGATTTCACTGAAATAGAACCCGCCATCCACATCCATCTCTCACGGAAATTTGCATATAAACCCTCACGTTTCCTCAAAATCAACCCGCAGTTCACCAAGCCCATATTAAGGAACATTTGCAAAGAAACCCTTACTTTTTCGTTGAATCAACCCACCGTCTCCATCCTCAGGAATTCTTCTATAAGAAGCCTCAGACTTTCATGAAATCAAATCATAGTCTATTCCATCCATTATTTGTACATGACCAACATTATACATACAATTACATGACCACCAAAACACGCCCAAATGAAAATATGTTCAATATAAAATTTGCTCAACATTTCAAAATCCACAACTTTATTATAGGACATTTTAAAATTCAAATCGCTTTCACAATTCGTTAGCACAAACGTTCACATACGATCTATTGTACCTACGATTCAAACACCAAGACATTTTCAAACTAAAAAGAAGTGTTCAACATAATTTTTTAAAAATCTAAAAACCTAAGCTTTTGCTACACAACATAATTGTTTACATACGATCCGTTGCACCTACGATTCAGACACCAAAACATCTTCACATCCAAAAAGTTAAATACGAAAGCTAATCAAAATCTAAAAACCAACAACTTCGGTATATAGTAGACTTAAAAATGATTAGCTCTTTTCAAATTCAATGCATGTTAAACCTATAAATATTTACACACCAAAATAAAATACACTTCAAAATAAATTGTTCTCCATTCTAAAATCTAAAACCTTCGATAGAGTACTTCTAAATTTAATGTGCTCTCGCAAATCATTTTAGAAAAAAATATTTATACTGCTAAGAAAAACATGGACACATCCGCTAGCCATCCGCGGCAACGTCGCGGCCTTTTTCTAGTTCTAGTTTGAACTGCACATACATCATGCGAGGGTGTCTGCGAGCCTGGTTAAAATACTGTCGTTGCTGGATCAGAAGACGGGCAAGGCCTCAAAGAAAATGCCACGTCTGCTCACTGCGAGGCAGGCTGCTATGGTTGAAGTAAGCTTCGCGTCACATGGTAATCGAACGTTGTCGCTAGTCGAAGGAAAGCTTTTGATTTTGTAATGTTCAAATTTGCTGCTTGTGCTTTAGGTGAAGCTGGACAAGGAAGTGTGCGTGGAAGAATTCTCGACTTTGAAGGCGCTTGGGCGGGTGTTCCTGCGGTCTCGAGGCAACACCGTTGCAGTGGGCATTGCGACTCGAATTGTGGACCAGGCTTAGATTAATTTAGAACCCCTTGGACTACCAGACATCTCGTGTACACGGTGTATCTATCTCGATCGTGTTACCAGTTGCTAGTTAACAGATGTGTGTTGTGTACTTTGGGCAGGGGATGTTGTCGTGTAGCTTAACAGTAGCCGACGGCACTAACTTGAAATTTCAGATGGTTGTGACTTTGAGCTTCTTCAGTAATCTCCAATGACGCTGGGCAATGGTGGTCAACCCACCCGAGTCGTTGTGTTCGCTCAAAGCTGCTGCGAGGTTCGGTGTCAGCGTTCTGCCTTTTACAGCAGAAGCACTTTGAGAAAAGGAATCTTGTATGCATGGAGTACTGAACAAAATTTATTTGCAAAACATTTTCACGGATGACTGTAACTTTGCGCGACGAATCTAATGAGCATAATTAATTTAATGATTTGCAACATCAATGCTACAGTAACCATCATCTGATCGTGTGGTCAGAGCCCACATTGGATTCGTCTCGCCAATTAACGTAGGGTTGTGAAGGTGTTTTGTAAACTGATTTTATTTAATATCCCTAATCTATACTATAAAAGTTGAGCAAATTGTAACCGTTTTTCACCATCTAATAAACGGACCACTCGTACTACTCATCTGGGAGGGGGGAGGCCCAAAACACAGTTGAAAATCGACCCCCGCGTCCGCCCGCGCTCTTCTTTTGTTAGGGTTAATTAGATAGAAGCCATTATAACTTTGCACGTTTTAAAATATGCCATTACAATTTAGAATACGTGAACCAGACCATTGGTATTTTGTCTATGTTTGAGATATGCCATTGTGTACGCATTTGACTCGTTTCGGGCCCACCTGCAGTGTATATGGCTCCGTATTTACTAAACTGCCACTCCCTATCTCTCTATGACAAGTGGGTCCCACCTGTCATATATTCCTTCTTCCTCCCGCCACTGGCCTACTAGTCTCTCTCCTTTCCCTCCCCAATGCCGGCGAGCCCCTCCAGTCCTCCACCACCGCGCCCCCCACCAGCCTCCAGCCGCGCGCCACCGCCGCCAGCTCCTCCCCGCCGCCCGCCTCCACCTCACGCGCGCCGCTGGTCGCTGCTCCGCCTCCCGCGTCCGTGCCTGCTGCTTCGCCTCCCTTTCGTGAGTCCGCCGCCGGCGACCTCCAGTGCCTTGAGGAGCAGACGCGGCACCGCGAGGAAGAGCGCGTGGAGAAGGGAGGAACACGGCCGCGTCGATCTCCCCGACTCCGCCGAGGAGGGTGGGCTTCGCCGGCGCGCGCGGCCAGCGCAGGGGCGGCGCAAGCAGCTTGGGGCGCGGCGAGCGGCAACGGCCAAGGAGGGGCGGCGCGCGTGGACGGCGTGATAGAGGGGAGGCGACGACGCCCCTCTCCTGTTCGTCTCCGGTCAGCAGGGAGTGAGAGGAAGGAGCGAGGAGAGCAAGAGGAGGACACCAGCAGGCCAACGGCGGGAGGAGGAAGAAACGGATGACAGGTGGGACCCACACGACAGTGAGGGATAGGGAGTGGCAATTCTGTAAATACGGAGCGATATACACTGCAGGTGGGCCCGAAACGAGTCAAATGTGTACACAATGGCATATCTCAAACATAGACAAAATACCAATGGTCTGATTCACGTATTCTAAATTGTAATGGCATATTTCAAAACGTGCAAAGTTATAATGGCTTCTATCTAATTAACCCCTTTTGTTACCGCACGAATTGTTTTCTCACTTCTACCCGCTGGCCCCACTGTCATTGCCCATCTCTATCCAACAGTCTGTTCCTCTGAACTACGCGCTCCGGCAATTACGCCACCTCCTCGGTTCTTTCCTTCCACGCCAATCTCATCCCCATCCACCCTCGATGACCCTACTCGCCTCCGTCCCCAAAATACTTTCAAAGGAGGCGGCCGCCGCAGCAACACACGCACAACCTTTCCAATCACGCGAGCCGACTCCGTTGAGGAGCGAGACCGCGCGCAGCAGATCCGTGGCCGTTCCGGCGAGATGGACGCTGTGAAGGCGGCGCAGCTGTCGGGGCAGACGCTGGAGCGGGTGGTGGTGCACCCCCTGGTGCTGCTCAGCATCGTCGACCACTACAACCGCGTCGCTCGTGACACCCGCAAGCGCGTCGTCGGCGTCCTCCTCGGCACCGCCTCCCGCGGCTCCGTCGACGTCACCAACTCCTATGCCGGTAAAATCACCCACCCCCGCCTCCTTTCTTCTGTCCGCCTCTAGGGTTTGCGCCGCTCAGGCTTCCGTTGACGGAGGGGGATGCCGTGCTTCTGCTTTGCCCTTAGGGTTTTCCCGGAATTGGCGGTGGATGTAGATGTAACATTGGCGTCGACTTCGGTGCTGTTGTGTGATTGATTACATCCGTGAGGTTGTTCTGAGGTTATTCCGCAACGTGATGCCTCATGGTAATTGTTCTGAGGTTGTCTGGTTGGTGCACCGCGGCTGTGATGCCCATCCCCTGATGCAGTGTACAGATTGAAGGAAAATTTCCCCGACGAACATCACCCTCTATAAAATAGTTGCGGGTAAGATATCCCGCTCTGCGTATTTGTTTGTATTCGATTGGAACAGATGCGCCAGTAGGTTGAATTTTTGTGTGGTTGGAGCAGATGAGTGTGAAAATAGCGTTAAATCTCTTTTTTTTTCTTGAACCACAACCTGATTTTTTTTGCTGCAGTGGAGCTCCGCCAATGCTGAACTTTATCACAATGCACTAGAGCACGGATGTGGCACCAGCGCCGGCAAAAAAGGTCCAGCTGGGCATTACTGTTCCCCCATCGAGCGCCTACGACTCCCTTGGAATTCCATGAATAAGGTTCTTGCCTTCTCAAAGAACCACTAGCATTTTTTCTCATATTTCTGCTAGGCAAAGAAATTGTTGCTGGGCAGACTAGATCAATGGTATTCTTTTTATTGCAGGGAATAATAGAGTTGAATGGAAGCATTGCCATGTAATGCAAGGTTAAAGATTTGATGCTTTCTATGTTGTTTGATTACTTATGCATCCACCAATGCCTAATTTTTATTGGTTAAAAGATGGTTGATTATTTTGAATGTGTATGAGCAAGGCTCTAACCATTGGTCTTCGGAGACAACCATCTTCTTGCTATATATTTATACATTTTATTTGCGAGAATTTGAAGTGAACATAATGGTTACAAACTTATTTCTTTTTAAATTAAATTTTTTTATTCTATTTCCTTTTTATAACACGTGCCTGTGGCACGTGCCACCCTGCTAGTTAGTGGTCAAAGAAGGCTGAAATTTTTTTCAGCTCCCATCTAAACATGGCCTTTAAGTCGAACCAAACAGGTAGCGTGACACCTCTCGAGCTTTGTTCAGTGCGTCACTGCACTTTTCAAATACTTCTCTTCTACTGAAGACAGCAACAAACATAACAACTCTCCACAAAATCATTATCCCTGCGTTTGAATACTTGGTGGTCGCAACTCTGTGTTTGTAGAGCTGATCAGAAGTTGCCCAAGTTTACCGTCCATGTTTACTATTACCCCCTAAGCAAAAGTGTATCCGCTTACCTGCCCAGCACCACTCTGTTTACTTGTGGTTGTGAGAAACATTTGATTCTGGTGTGTTCAGGTGCATGTTCTCTCAATCTCTCCTAATAAAACTGCATGTTCTCTCCTAATAATTTGATCAGGGCTGCCTAGCCGCACTCGAGCCTACCCCACGTGAGAGAGAGAAAGGGGGAAGTGTTATGATCCGGGAGGAAGAACTTGGAATTTGGATACAGAAATGGGGATTTCAGGTAGAGAAGAGGAAGAACTCGGAAGAACTCGAGTTGTATTCAGAAGAAGATACAGGTTCAGATTCTGTTACATGCTGAAAGCCACCGACCTGGTCCACTGGGCCTAGTTACAATGATTCGGCCCACAACACATAACACGAGCCAGATTACCCACTAGCCGGCCCATTCGTGACAGGACTCAACACTAGGTTTTACCTCTCCGCCGCCGCGCTCCTGCTCCCGCTCCTCACCGCGCGCCGCGCGCCGCCGCCGCGCTCCTGCTCCCGCTCCCCACCGCGCGCCGCGCGCCGCCGCCGCAGGCGCTCCCTCTCTCCGCCGCAGAGGAGATGGGGATACCGGTGAGTGCCCAGGGACGGAGGCAGGAATGGAGGGGCTGGTTCCCTTCTCCTTCCTCTTTTTTTTTATCCATTCCTGATCCCATTCCCCCTCTTTTCCACGACTTTGGTGCGAAATCAATTGTTGAATTCGGCGTGTGTAGGATTTGAGAAAGGTGCTGAAGGAAGAGGCTCCGAATTCTATGCAGGAGAAAACGTTGGAGGAATACCGCGGCCAAAAAATTGCTATTGATGCTAATATTGTGTTCTTTGAATTTATGGTGTGTGCCCCCTAACATAATTTCTAAGTTTATAAATATTTCAGTGCATATAGTCTTCTCTCGAGATACCAATTTCCTAATGTTCTGACAGTGTTTTATGCTCTGTCTAACAGGCTACTCCCCTGGGTAAACTCAAGAGCAAGACAAACAAGCCAACTGGCCACCTTTTAGGCTTTTTAATGCGGACTGCAAAATTTCTGAGCCTCCAGATCGATCCTATGTAAGTTCTTCATTTATTTTTACGAAAATGTTTTGGACATGCATATGGATAGGGGTTTGCTAGCAGACTTATTTTCAGTACCTTTGGTTCTTTTGTAGTATTTAGACAGGTATATGCTAAAATGAACTTTATTTGTAGCTATATTTTCGATGGCGACACTCTTGAGATAAAGCGACCCGAGCTTCAGAGAAGGTTTGAATTCATCCGTTCCTACACTATTTGTTTGAATTGCCGATGCTTATATCAGATAACTATCATTTTCAGAAGAGCTGAAAAATATGGAAATGCGGAGGTGGCTGCATATTTGGGGAGAAAAAGTGAGGTGGGAAATGAATTTCGGGTAATTTGTCATTTTGCACTAGGTTATTTAGTTTTTCCCCCTTAATTCTTTTGCCTCAATGAATAGGAAGCTCTAAAGCGCTATGAGGAATGCAAAACTCTGCTGTCGCTCATGGGCGTTCCATGCTTTAAGGTAAATAAGTGAATAAATCAACACATACATAATTATTATATATAAATAATTATATCTGTCTTGTGGTGCTAGGCACTTGATGAAGGCGAATCACAATGTTGCCATCTCTGTAAAACCGATCAGGTAACTTTATAAAAAAAGCATCATCTTATTTTCTTGTGTTCATGTCACTTTATTATTAAGTTTATATATTATTTAGGTGAACGCCGTCGCTTCTGAAGATGGTGACTGCCTCGCCTATGGGGCAAAAAAAGTTCTTGTGAACTTTAAGGCAAGCGAAGATAAAGCTGTAGAAGAATATGATCATAAAATGGTAAGTATTGTTATCATGTTTAGACTTAGGAGGCGACTACGTGGAGAGGCCTCTCCATTTAGTCGTATCCGGAGAGCCCTCCACGGTTTCCAATTTTGTGTTGAAAGATTATTGAACCATGCAAACCATGTAGTCCAGAGAACCATAGATAATCCCAAGAGCTCCTGTTAGACTGTTTTAATGTATGTTGGCTAGGAATATGATATGAATGGTATTGATATCACTTTGAACTTGTCAGTCTGGGTTCGTAAGTGACACGAAGATGACTTGTGTTCTAGCAGTACATGCACTACCTAGTTGTCTTTTCCTAGAACTGACTGTACCAACTCTTATAGTTGTAGCAGTACTGGCAGCTGGGCTAGCCTCCAACGATCTTTAGGGTTGAGTTCAGCAAGTGCAAGTTTATGTTACCTGATTGGATAGTAGAGGGTGTAGCTAGGGCATGTTTATTTATGTAGCAAGGATTAGACAAAATCAAATCAGCAGATGCTAAGTTGAAAATCTGCTCAAAGTCCTAGTTAATATTGTTGGCCCTAGAGAAGACTGAAAACTAGTTAACAAACTTAGAATACGAGGGATGGAAAAGAGCTGCAAGCCTGCAACAAGGCTACCACTTCTTCTTTTTTTAAATCTTTTCTCTTTTTTTTTTGCACAGATGTTATCATTGTGTTATATAATTATTATTACTGTAACCAGTTTATCATTCCACAGATGTTAGATGAACTCAGTTTGACAAAGGAGTCATTCATTGACTTTTGCATTTTGGCTGGGTGTGATTACTGTGACCGAATTAAAGGTATGATCTCTTTCCAGCGCCCATTTCATCACATCACTTCCTGCACTGCTGGACAGCTTTTTTTATGATGAACTGTAGCAATCGACCTGCTACTATTAATCTGCTGAAGTACCACAGACAATAAACCAACATTATGTTGCTGGACATAACATAACATAACATAACAGAAATGTACACTATTCTAAAAAAAAACATAGTACTGTAATATTATGAAATGTTGCTACAGATCACTATTCTAAAAAAAATACATGTGCACCATCGTTCTTAATGATAGAGCTTGGGCTAACATTTTTTCCTAACTCAGGCATGAACGGGGAAAAGGCACTTGAGCTCATCCGTCAATTTACAACCATTGAGGATGTTTTGAAAAATATAGACAGGTTTCCATCAAGTCACTTTGGAATTCATTTTTTTTCTAATGTTATTCTAGTGCTTTATTGTGTTGTATATTTGCAGGAACAAATATCAGATTTCTGAAAAGTGGATGACCCAATACCAAGATGCTAGGCTTCAATTTACAGAGCCTCAAGTTAAAAATATTGCTGATGATGAACTGAAGACCAAACACATTGATGAACAGGTATCAGATTGGCGCTGAGTGTGATTCTTTCCAAACTCTAGTTACTAGTACTCTGCATACCTTTAAACTTTCTTAATAATCCTATTGGTTGGTCATTTTCCAGGCCCTGAAGCTGCATCTAGTGACTGTCCACGACTTCAAAATGAAAACGGTAGATGAGGTATTGCTACTTAACCCATTGTTGAACATGTAGGAGAACCCTTCTCCTTGTTGACTTTTTCTTTTTGTGCGCAGAGTTTGTCAAGAATCAAACTCATCACAGTAGGCAGCAAACAAGGCAGCAGCACACAACGGAGAACACAACCCAGCACAAAATCTTCAATGCTGTGAGTGACTGTGCACATTTTTTATTTATGAAAATTTGAATTTATTGTACTAACAATCTTTGACCTCCAGAATAACACAGTTTTACTCGTCCGAATCCAAGAGATCCTTGGAGAAAGGTACAGGGGAAGGGGAGTCTTCTAAAAGATCCAAGCCCTGACTGAGGTAAGATAAATCTGGACACTTTCTCTCGTAAGATAATCCCAAGAGCTCCTGTTAGACTGTTTTAATATTTTAGAGAACCATGTATGCTATGAATGGTATTGCTATCACTTTGAACTTGTCAGTCTGGGTTCGTAAGTGACATGAAGATGACTTGTGTTCTAGCAGTACATGCACTACCTAGTTGTCTTTTCCTAGAACTGACTGTACCAACTCTTATATGAACAAAGTCCAAGGGATTTTCATAGCTCATTGCTTCACCCACATTGCAAATCAGGACCCAACTCTTGCAAACTACTGCTTTTTGGACCTAGGTTCGACAGCAACTGTTTGCCCTATATAGTTTCAACTTTCAGTTTTTTCCCAGCAAAAGTGCATTTGCTGGAGTAGGCTTTGATGTGCGCTTTTTAGGCGCATATCTGACTGGCAATGGTATTGAGTGGGATATTGCAACTCGTACATACAAGAATTTGGGCTGCTTGCACAGCTAATTATACGATCTTGCTGTCACTGGTTTAAACTTTAGGCCGTCTGTGAGCAACGCGTGGTGCTTGTTCTATGCCCAACTTGTATCTTACTCCTGAGTTGCTGAGGAATCTGCTCCGACAGACAGGGACAGGTGGCAATGCAATGCATGTTCTCATTGATGTCATTGATGGATCCTCTTTTTTCCTTTGCTGCAGTCTCCGACTCTCTGGGATTGGGAATCCTCTCCGGCTCCAGGAAATCGGACCGTTCGCGGGGAGATCGGACGGCTGAGGACGCGTGCAGCCTTAACTTGCAGTGACCGTTGTCACAAGCAACCGGGCGGCCAAAAGCTTCTTGTTCACCATCGGGTAGTGTTCTCCTGTCGCAACTTCGAATTTGTAGGTGGAAGCAACACCACAAATTTGCGAATTACGATGAGACAGAGGGAGCGGCGATAGCTGTAATTTTAATCCCCCTTGTTGCCGGCAGCGGCAGGGGTGATCAAGTGTCGTCCAAACGCAACGAGACAAGGGTCGAGACAAACTGAGATTACTGAAACCTCCGTGCTGTCCTGGATGGACAGTCTTCTACCCCATTCCCTTCACTGCTGCTACCATCGCGTTCCTATCTTCTCCCTGTGCACTATTGACCAAGTACTCTACTGCTCAGCAATACTGATATCATATAGTAAGCAAAGCATTTGTCTCTCAGGTTTCATCAAAAACTTTTTGTGCCTACCGGGCGTTTTGTTGCTCCAGTACCACGCAGAAGAAAAATATTCAAAAATTGTTGGACCATCACAGTGGTGGTGCAGCAGAAAAGAACAAAAGTCACCAAGAACAGCAGTCAACCAAATCAAACCAGAGATCAAACAAACGAAACTCTTTTTAAAATTATAAAAGAAGAAAAAGAAAAAAGATGTAGGCGAGAGAGATGCTGATGCCCTCCTCCAACATACACTAACATAATTATGCTGATTAGCTATGCTCGCTACTCCGTAGTAGATTACGTACATTAACATTGGATTAGACTAGTGCGCGTAATAACTAGTCCGCCACCTTCCTCCTCCGACGACAATCCCCGAGCCCGCCGCCATTAAATTCCTCCGCCTCCTCATCCTCCCTCCACACGACATCCTGTGCCTCCCTCCCTCCTCTGGCCCCGGCGGGGTCTGCTGCTTCCCTTCCCTTGGTCGCCTCGCCTCGACTCCCTCCTCCCTTTACTCCAACTGCTCCCACTGCCCAACCAACTCCACTCCCCC
>CBMN010002212.1:0-17048 GCA_000582825.1 Hordeum pubiflorum | reverse complement strand
GGGGGGGGCGAGGGGGGTTCGCCGGCTTTAGTAGGGGGAGTTCGATTCCTGTCACCTTCGAGTGCTTGCTCCTTTTTCCTCTTTCTTCCTCCATGTGCTCTCTTACTGTTTCTCTCTCATACGCACATGGGTGCCGCATTGGAGCTCTAGTCTGGCGCGACCCGCCACCGTCCATTGCCGGGAACGCTCTTTCGGCCAGCTCTCCTCCGGATCCGCATTCAAGTCGCCAAGCGCCCGTCGTTGTCTTCCACAACAGCTACGCTGCCGCGAAGCACATGCACAATCCTGCGTTTAGCAGCGGCGTGCCTAGTGTGGGAGCTGTGTCGTGTCGCGACTACTAGCCTTGGTCGTACATCACCATTACGGCTTGGTGAGTTGCACATAGATGGCAACTTGAATTCTATTCACCTAGCAATTTTTCCATGTTTTTTTTGGAAAAACAAAAACAAATCTATGCTAAATTGCCATATATCCAGTACACTTTTTTTTGCTTTGTACGCACGCGCACACCCAAATTGTTTTTCTACTGTATCTTCCACGCTCATCACTGAAATTTATCTAATGATAGCCAAATAACCATTTTTTTACAGTAGCATGAGAAATTTAATAAGTATGCAAATCATGGTATTCTTAGCTCCTTTTCCTAACTGAAGATACTTGTTATGCCATGGCAACAAGTTCCTTTTTTTGCCATGGCAACAAGTAGAGTTCTTTTTTGTTGTATGGCTTTTGAAGTATGGCAACTAAAAACCTACACATGTGTTTGCCATGCCAACTGAAGTTATTATTTTTGCTCGCGGCAACAGTTGAAGATGTGTTAGGATGGCAAATTACTTTCTCAAATTGTCATAATGCAATAGCTTTAGTTTGAGATCATGGCAAGCCCATCTATATACCCAATAGCAAGTTAAGACACATTTTTTGCCATGCCATATTGTTTTGTCATTTCCCATGGGCACGGGTGGGGGTGGGGGGGTGACGGGAATACCATGGCACCATTATGCAATTATGAATCTGCCATGTAAAATTTTTATTCATCATTTTATGTTTTTGCAAAGTTCAAACTATTTTCCATGGAAATTTCCAAACAAAGGATGGCAATGTTAATTAAAACACCATGGCAAATGTACATATGCATTTGCCATAGCATTTTTTCATATTGTTTTTAATTTACATCTTCGGCAATTTTCTCATACCAAACATGGCTATTTTAATTGGAGTACCATGTCGAATTTTAATTTAAATTTGTCATCGCAATTTGTATGTTCATAAATTGTGTTTTGTAATGTTCATTATATTTTACATGACAATTGCAATTAAAACCCCTTGAATTTGTTTAATTTCGCACATTGGCATTCTAAATTAAAAACCTACGGCAATTTCAATTAAACCCGGATATCAATTTTAATTAAAAACACATGGAAATTCTGCAATGGCAAACTAAAAGCATATGTTGCCATGATGAAATGCTTTGCATGGTCTTCGACATATCCATTCCTAGATTGTTGCCATAGTTACTCAAGTTGTTTTTATGGCATATTTGATGGCTTTTTATTATTTTTTATCATGTCAAATTTGATTGTTTTTCTGGATCACGTCAATTTTGTTCCTCTTTAGAGCATGGAAAATTAATTAGTTTTGGACCATGGCAAGTATACTATTCGGACCATGGCAAATTTGTTTTGTTATGGACCATGCTAAATTTGTTTCTAAACATCACGACGTTTTATTACCTTTTTATACACCATTGTAAATTTTTGTTTTAATTTTTTTCCAACATGAGAATCATCTCGTGTGCATCATGGCAAAATTATACATATTTGTTCCCACTACTGACATTTTTCTAACCATCATGTCAACCATCCCGTGTGCATCATGGCAAACTTATTCTTTTTTTTCATCATGGCAATTTTGTACAGTGGTATATAACGTCTTAACAGTAAAATTTCTAATTTTAGTTCATGTCCAGAAGCACTTATCTAGTTCATCAGCCAAATTCACTCTAACAGGAACTTTCTTCAGGATGTTTCATGTCACACATCAATTCACTAATTGAAGCATCGCGCACGCCAGCCAATGGATCAGTTTGGCGCCGCCTAAAATACATGATATTCACAACACATACAAAACTACCAGAATGGTTTACAAAGCCATTGTGTCTTGTTTGTTGCAGTAACGACATAGATGGCATTGTAACAAAGGTTGACGGCAGTGGAAGACAACTCTAGGGGCAACATGGACTTCGAGTGATACCACTCCACAAGGAACTGGCTGGGAAACTCTCCTGGCAAACACATATTCTGACTTCATACTAGTGGAAGACATGTCCTTAGCTGGATCTAGCCAAAACAATGAGCCAGTGAGTACTTTTAAAGTACTCGCAAAATTTCCAAGATGTGCCCTTCATTTAATTAATCAACCTAAGTTGGGAAATTTAAGTGTTACTTGAGTCCAAGAGTAATTTTATGTACGCCAGCGGCTAGGTTTAGCATGGTATGAACAACAGAGCTTCGGCACCGCCAAGCTACCCCCTTTAGAGTGCTTGTTTATGTGGTTCTATGTTATTCCATGAAACACTTGTAATAAGTATTTGAGTTCTGATGATCAATTTTGAGTTGAACATTTCCATATGCTTCTACTTTACCCATATTTGCTAGCCTCTTCAGTACTAAGAATTGCGCACTCTCACATTGAGGCATTGTGCATACTTCACAGATACATTTATCAAAAGTCCATAGAAGGACTTTGTCTTGTTCTTTTACAAATAAACCTTCTATCCTCCTATAAACATCCATTGTACCTGCATATCATGGCATTTTCATAGCCATTCCAAGATATATTGTCATTGTACATTCATCATTACATTGCATGACTAGATGTTCTCCTTCACCCTCATTTGTTTTGCATGATTAGGGCTGGCATGGTATGGATGTGGCAAGGCTTGATCATTGCATATCCTGATACACTACCAGAGCATTCATTCGAGTTCTACATCATGTATATCATTGAGTTGAATTTGGTTATGAGTAAAATAAAAAAATAGTGTTCATTGTTACACAATGTTGCTCCTACCAAAGGGATAAAACAAGAGAGAAAATAAGAATAAAAGAGAGAGTGAGCAACACTACTATTCATTTTTAATATACAATTGTGCTTCAAAGTACCACCTGGTTTTATCGGACATCATAAAGTGCTTCATAGCAGCACTACTGCATCTCATATAGAGAGTTTCCATGTATTTCATGTTTATATAGTAGTTGAGGATTTTTCATATTATAGAACTTGCCTTGTATATTCCAATTATGAGATTCCTCAAATGTTCTAGCTCTTCGTGAGCAAGCTTTTGAATGCACACCCCACTAGTCCACATGAGAGCTTTTATACATTCATAAATGTAGCGCATTCGTTGCATGGAAATATCTACGCTTTGTATTAACATCAATTATAAGGCCTATACATTGCCTAATGATTAGTTGCGTAGATGCAAGACTTTCTTCCTTTCTGATTCCTCAGAAAGCCCCATCATGATTATCTTCTCCATTAACACGCTCAAATATTGCAGGAGTGTGTAGTGGTTAAGACAGAAAGGCCGCATAGATATTGTCACTTGGTCGGCCTAGGGTATGGTTTATGATAAGATTGCCCATAGTACACTATGAGATAGACAAAAGTAATACAGAGTTCCCAACATAATACTCTCGTTCTTTCTAAACCCAGCACACGAACTCTAACTTCATGCATTTTTTCATGAAAAAAATTGATTGGTTATGTGTATGTTTTGAAGTTACTTATTATCAACTACAGACAATTTCATTGCATCACCTTTCTTTTGAGGTAGCATTCACAATAAAAAAAACTAATTGCTTTATCATCTACCTACTCAAGGACGAGCATGAATTAATATTGAGGATGTTGATACATATGTCCCAGATGTATCTATATTTTTGCTTGTTTCATGCTAATTTATATTATTATTTATAGCTTTAATCATTTATTATATTCTTCTGGACTAACCTAATTTTGTGCCCAAAATGAGTTGTTGTTTTCTGTTTTTCTTCTTCAGGAGATCAATTTACTACGGAGCAAAAGAATCAATTAAAAGTAACTCAGTGGTTTTTAGCACTAGAAGGTTCCCAGAAGCACTATTGGCTCGGAAGGCAATGCTTGTGGGCCCCATGCACCTGCACCTTGCCGCCAAGGGGCTCAAGACAAGGCCATGTGGGGCCCCACATGCACCCCTCCACCACCTCCATGCACCCTTAGCTTTATATTATCTCGAAACCCATCGTCGTATTTATTAAGGGGATTTTCAGTTGTTCTACCTCTATATAATGTCGCGGTCCAGTCTAGAGGCATGTTCCAGTATCCTATGGGAGGGGGAATCTATCGCCGGAGCTATCTTCATCAACATTCCTGCCACCATGATCATGTGTGAGTAGTTTTGTTTTGACTATAGGTCGATAGCAGCATCTAGATGACATCTCCTTTCCCTAGTTCCTCGACGGAAAGATCTCATGAGCTCTCCGATATGATTGACACCGATCTGATGTAATTCTCTATGTGTTAGTTTTTTTTGTGATGCATTGTCTTCACATGATTAGATATATTCATGAATTCTTTTGAGATTCCTTTGGTTTGTTTGACGCTTCTTCTTTCCATATGTGCTCTCCGACCTATTAGAATTACACTGGCCATGTTTTGATGAATGATATCCAAGAGAGAGTTGCGTATGTTGGTTGGGTTCAATATTGCAAGCAATTTAACATAGTGATATAATGTGGAAAAGGCTTGCATTGTGTTGTTTACACTAAGGATAAAAAGATAGTTGCGTAGTTGTTTCGATGATGAACTCAGGGTGAAGACAAAACACTATCAACATTATGTCACCTTACTTAGTGAAATGCTCTATTTTACTTAATATTTTAAGATGCATATTGGTTAGCAACATTATGATCGAGTATTAGCTATAAATTCAATTGGATAGCGACTTGTAGATATAAGGACGTAACACGTATATGCAATCATGCCATGAGTAATAATAAAAACTGTAACTTGATTGATATGCAACTGTAGTTTGGTCACCACACATATGTTATCTTATTTAGAGAGATTCTCTAGTGAAACTATGGATTCCAATCCACATATTCTCATTTTTTTCAACCTCGATCACTTACCTTATTATCATCTACAATCCAATCTATTACATTATTGTTTTTATAATTATCAATTCATATCATGCTATACATCTTGTAACCTTTGAAATTGAAAGACTAATACCCTTCCTAGCCAAGTTGGGGACAAGAAGAAGTTAGTTGATTGTGTGTAGATACTGATCAATAAATGATGATTGGTAGTTCTTACTTAAACATTGGTTCTCAACTTAGGGGAATAGTTGCTTGCTGAACTACATCATCCCTTGGGGTCTCCCAACAACTTCTGCGGAAGTAGTAAGGTCATGCGGAGGAAGGGTGGCAAGGCGGCAGAAGCAGACGCATGATTGCGGTGAAGTGTTGGAGATCCGGGATCTTCTTAGCAGAGGCGACGGGGATAAATCTGGGCGGTCTAGGCTGAGGAGGTGGCACCAAACAGTGGCGAGGTAGGGATGTGGGTGACTGCAGAAAAGAACGCACATTCTAAAATGCCCATGGCGCCAATAGTTGGGTGGACCTAGGGCGCTATACCGCCTCACTCAACCGCAAAATAGGAAGGCTCGCTGACTCAATTTGTGGCCTCCAAAAATTATGACAATCAAGATGTGGACTGATGATTTTACTAGAGTGGTTTTTTGTTTGTTTAAAAGCATCATATTATTGGTTATTATGGTAATCGGTCCAATATAACGACTTGGGTAGAGTTGCTCTATCTCTTGTTTTTTACTAGGGGCTCATAACCCCGTCCGACCATTCTGATGGGCCACAACATGTCCTCCAAATCCTATTCAATAATTTAACCAAAGAATGTGACAGGCTGGCCCATCACTCCATCATTTGTGTTATTTTTTTGTGCTTCGTTGGTTTTATTGATTTTTTATCCTCTCTTGGTTATTATTTATTTTTAATTTTCTATTCATGATTTTTTTTAATTTATAAATATCTTTTATTTCATGAAGTTTTTTCAAGTTTATTATTTGCAAATATTTTATATTTCATGGATGTTTCAAAAATTCTGGAATATCTGCGAAATATGCAAACACTTTATAAAATTCTTGAAGTCATTTATAAACTCGTGCATATTTTAACTTTCGTGCACATTTTAAAATTTGTAAGGTCGACATTTTTGCATGTAAATAATATTTCTGTAAATTCATGATTTATTTAAATTTATTAACATTTTTAAATTAATTAATATAAATCTATGATCCTGGGGATTTTTTCAAAAATTACAAACATTTTCCGAAGTCACAAACTTTTTCTAAAATCTATAAGGAAACAGTAGCCAGTTTTTTCTGAACCAACAAGAGGATTTTTTTTTCTAGGAGCGTGAAAGAAAGACGAGCTAGCATAGCAAACGAGCAAGCAGCTGCTATTGGGTCGGCCCACTAGATTTTAAGGAGTGCGTGTTTCCAATCATTGGGGTAGTATTTTGCGTCTTATATGCTAAATCGGAGGTCCCAGGAGTATGATCCTATTTCTTAAAGGGCGTCCAGTGATAGATCGGCCATTAGCTTGTCAAGGTGCACATTTTGTACCCAGTAGGAAAGTATTATTTGTCTTATGCGCTAAATAGGAGGTCCAATAACAGGACCCCATTGTGCACAGGGCACCCAGTGATGGGCCTATTTTGCACATAGATTTTTTTTAGGCAAGCGTAAGGCATAGACATGTTGTACACTGTAGGGAAGTATTATGTGTCTTATGCGCTAAATGGAAGGTCCAAAAATAGGACCCCATTTTCCACTAGCACTTATATCTCTGGATGCTTTCTTTTTCAGGTAATATCTCTGGATACTTCACTAATCGTAAAAGGTACACATCACTCAAATGTAGCAAGTCGGCCCATGATTCCATCGTCAGTGTTTTCTTGGTTCTTTTGCCGGTATGGCCTTTTTTTTGTTTCCCATTTTGGTTCTTTTTTTGTTTCTTCTTTTCATTTCTAATTCATGAACGATTTTGAAATTAATGAATATTTCAAATATCATGAAGTTTTTTAAAGTTCTCAAATATTTAAGAAAATCATTAAATTGTAAACATTTTGATGTTTCATGATTTTTTTCAAATCTATAATATTTTTAAATTTTAAAAATACTTTCTAAAATTCATTAAGCTACATATAAAATGGTCAATATTTTTAGTTTTTTTAAGATTCTAAAATATTTGAGGTCAAGATTTTTAAATTTCCTGAATACTTTTAAAATTCATGATTTATCAAATTTATATGTTTAATATTTAGTAACTTTTTTAATTTATGAACATATATTTATAATCGTAGAACGTTTTTAAAAAAGATGTAAAGGAAATCTGATTTCATGAAGTGTTTTCAATTTTATAAGGAAATGATAGTGGTTTTTTTTCCGAACTAGTAGGTGATGTTTTGTTTTCTAGAAGAATGAGCGAGAGAGAAAGACGAGTAAGGCAAGCTCGTATAGCAAACGAGTGAGAAACTGCTATTGGGTCAACATTAGCTTTTAGTGAGTGCGGGTTTTTCTATCAATGGGTTAGATTTTGCTTCTTATCTGCTAAATAGGAGGTCCCAAGAATATGACCGCATTTCTCATAGGGCATCCAATGATGGGTCGTCCCATTAGCTACTCGAGGTCTGCATTTCGTACCAAAAGGGAAGTATTATGTGTCTTATGCGCTAAATAGGAGGTCCCAATAGGACCCCATTTTGCACAGAGGACCCGGTGATGGGCCAGCCTGACAGATTCCTGAAATGTCGGGATGGCCCATGTATCGGTATTGGCGTATTTTTTATGTAAGTGCACTTTGTTCATCAGTTTTCAACTGGTGTATCATTTCCCTGTCAGTTCTTCCAATTTATTTTCTTTCATTTTCTTGTTATTGTTTTTATTTTATTATCATTTTCTATTATTTTTAAATTTTGCATTATTTTCCTTCTTTTCGAATGCACGGTTATTTTAAAAGGAATGACTGGATGACCATTTTCTTTTAAATATGATAAAAAAAATAAAACACATTTCAAATGAATGTACACATACATTTTATTAAACACCCCCTAAATGTATCAAATAAAAGGGATTAAAAGTTAAATGGGTCGGGGCATATAATCACCCTTGAGGCGATTTATCCGCTATTCCCGATCCTAGGGCACATACGTAGAGATTGCACGCCAATGGATACAGCAGACAACACACACGCGCGGGCACATGGGTGGATGGATCGGCTCAACGAAGGTGACCGTGGCCAAATTTTGAGGCTCCGGGCAGAGGAGGTTGCACCAAAAGCCAACAAGGCGGGGATGTGGGTGATTGCAGAAGAGTGTTTGTCCTAAAATATGTGTGGTGCCAATATTTGGGTGGATGTAGGGCTTGCTATTTCGCCTCACCTAACTGCCAAATATGAAGGCTTGAAGGCTCGATTTGGCATGGCCTCCCAGAATTTTGCTAGAGCGATCTTTTGTTGGAACCATCATATTAGTGATTATTATAGTGATCGATATAACGACTTTGCTAAAGTTGTTCAAACTATTTTTTTTACTTGGGGCTCATGACATTGCCCCGACCCTTTCGATTGATCGACTAGGACATGGGCTCGAAATTCAATTCTACACTTTAAACGAAGAATATGGGATAAAGAAAAAGAATGCTATTTAGCACTTATAGGTCTGGATATTTTAGTAATCGTAAAAGCCACGCACCCCTGGAATGTAACCAGCCGGCCCATGGCTCCATCGTATGTTTGTTTCTTCTTTTTGCTGGTCAAGAATTTCCTTCTTTTTTGCCTTTTCATTTTCTCTCTTTTGGGTTATTATTTCTTCATAACTTTCAAATTCATGAATATTTGGATGTTCATGAATTTTTTTAAGTTCATGGATATTTTCAAAATTCATGTTTTTTTATTAAATTGCAAACATTTTACATTTCATGATTTTTTTGTAAACACTGGAATATTCTTGGGATTTACCAAAACTTTTTAAAGTCACGAATATTTTTTAAATGTATGAATTTATTTGTAAATTCATGAATATTTTTAATTTCGTGCATAATTTAAAATGCGTGAGGTGACTATTTTTTAGTTTCGTGATTACTATTTTATATTCATGATTTATTTAGATTTAGTAACATTTTAAATTCATGCAATTATTAAATTGATGAACATATATTTTTAATATTAATTTTTTATTATAAAAAGGCATATATTTCCTAAATTCCTAAACTTTTTCGTATCTATAAGGAAACAAGAGCCTGGTTTTTTCTAAACCTATAGGAGAAGTTTTTTGTCTAGACGAACAATGAGACAAGCTAGCATAGCAAACGACCGAGCAACTACTCTATTGGTTCAAGTCGTTTATCTTTTACGATGTGCGTGTTTTCTACCAATGGAGTAGTATTTTGAGTCTTATCCACTAAACAGATGGACCCAAGAATATGACTTCATTTCTCACAGGGCATCAGTGATGGGCCAGTCCGTTAGCTTCTCGGGGTGCGCATTTCATATCAATAGGGAAGTATTCTTTGTTTTATGTGCTAAACAGGAGGTCCCAATAATAGGATCCCGTTTTGCACAGGGCACCCAGTGGTTTCTCGGCCCGTCAGATTCTCGTTGTGCGTGTTTTATACGCCTCAAGCACTAAATAGATCCCACTATGCACAGGGCACCAAAAGATTGTCCAACCCATGTGCCGGTATCGGCAAGTTTTTTTATGAAGGTGTCCTTTGTTGTCGGCGGTGTATCATTTCTCTGTCGGTTCTTTCTTTATTTTTTATTATATTTTCATTTTCTACCTTTTAATCCTTTTGCATTCTTTCGTTCTTTTCTAACACATGATTTTTAATGCGTGATTATTTATGGACGGATCATTTTTTAAATTCATGGCCATTTTATTCAGAATAAAATCAACATTTTGAAAACATGTAAACACTTTTAAATGTATGCACATTTTATTTGAAGCAAATGAATTTTCTTAACCCCCCCTCCCCTTTCCCCTAAACGTGTTAAATAAACGGCAACATTTGCTGGAGGGGATGGGAAATCGAACGTTTTGATGACAATTTATATTGTCGTGAGGATAACAAATTTAGTTTGCAAGCACGACAAATCCTAACAAAAAACTGAACTATGTATTTGCCATGATTACCAACTAAACTTACCATCCTCGGCCAACATAAACTGAAATGCAAATAGTTGGCAATTTGACATGCTTTCGAGCTGGCATTCACTTGTATTTTTAGCAACACTGACATTCACTTGTTAGAGCATCTCTAGCAGATCTCGCAACCGTCCGGCCCGCAAAAAATCGTATAAGGGCTCCCGTAAACGAATTTTGCGAGGCGACAGACGCGGGCACATCATAGATCCCGCATACATAATTGAAATTCAACATGATTTTAAAAATGAGTAGTTCGTGCTATAAACATCACCGGAGTTCCATAGTTCATACAAACTTAAATTAACATAGTACAAACCGAAATTAAACTAGATAGTACGCGAGGGTACTTGCTTCTACGCGTTGGAGTCGGAGTCGCAGTCGTCGCCCTCGTCATCGGAGCCGTTTTGGGTTGGCGGTGGCTCGTTGACATGGAGGGTGTTGTAGATCAGCGTGCTGCAGAGGGTCATCGCGAGCTGGAACTCCTCCAGGAGCCCCGGCACGCGTGCGCCCGCAGCTGCATCGCCGGCTGCGGTGGCCTCCCTCGCCGCAAACCACGCCTGCTTGGCCCTTCTACGACGCTTGAGTTCCGGATCGAACACGTCATCGAGGCGACGGAAGTTGGCCCAAGCCCCCGCGCGTGCGCGCCGCCTCCCTCTGCGTGTCCGACACGGGAGGGCGGAGGCCAGAGCCGTCGGCCTCGTCGTCGTTGCGATACTTGCAGGAGACAAAGACGTCACGGCCGCCGACCCGCTCACGGCACCCTAAGCCACCACGGTCGCTGAACCCCCTGCCGCCGCCACTCCCTGCACCCGCTATCGCCATCGCCGCCAAGATCTGCTGCCACAAAACGCTGTTGGAGCGAGCTCGATTTCTCGTCGGAGGGGAAGGAATGTGGCGAAGAGGGAAAGGGAAAAAGGCCAACAGATACCTTAATTCACCCGGAAGACGGCATATATCGCGGATGCGAGGGCTGTTTACGGGCCTCTCTTAAACTTTTTACGGGCCGGCCGTTTTTGCGGGATCTGCTCAGACCGGTTTTTTGGATTATGCCGTATAACGATCGGAAAAGCGGAGTTCATCGGGCGTTTAAGGAATATGCTAGAGATGCTCTTAAGCGGGTCCCGGATAACAGGGACTAAAAGTTAAATGGGGCGAGCCACAATCACCCTTGAGAGTCGATTAGCCCACCATTCCGGATCCAAGCTCCAAGGGCACACACGTAGAGGCTGCGCGGCAACAGACCCAGCAGACAGCACACACGCGCGGGGCGCGCCGATGGATGGATGGATGGACCGGCATGGCCGTCCGGCCGGCGACTGACGCATTTACGGCGGTGGCAGCAGGGCAAAGATTCCCGGCATTAACCACCCCCGCCTGCATCCGCAACCGCAGCTCGCTAGCACGGACCCCGCCTCCCCATCAACCTCCTCCACCGTGCACCTGCATGCAGCCCAACGAGGGACCATCACCACACCACCATCACGGCGAGCGCGCGCCACCGTGATGCCGGCCCGTCCTGCCAGCGGCAGCGCCCCCGCTTTTGTCTCCTTCTCCTCGCCGCGCCGTCTACGCACACGCAACAGTATATATCGGCGCAACCGCAACGACGTCGCGCGTACGTACGGGGGTCTCGACCGTGGCATGCATGCATGCATGCATTCATGGGGCACGTACGTACGTACGTACGTACGTACGTACGTACGTGGTAGTACTGTTGACGAGAGCCATGGAATGGAAGCAGGCATGGCGTGGCGTACGCGGCCGGTCGGGGCTCTACGTACGCGTACTTATAAGTGCCACTCTCTGTTGCTGCCTGTTGGTTGCTTGGTTGGGTGGGTGGTTTCTCCCGCTAGCTGCTGTACTCGTACGTGCGTACAGCACGTACGTACTGCCTGTTTTCGTATAGAGCGGCATGCAGGCAGCGCACTAGTGTGAATTAAATACGGTACTACGTATCAACCACATCGGTCGTTGCATGCAGTACGCGCTCGATCTGCTCTAATAATAATCGATTTCGCCATCGGTTTTGAGACGCTCTCGATCTTTATGTCGCTCTGCGACGGCACGTGCAACATAATTCACGGCGATCACCAGCTAGCAGCTCTCAGCCCACATGCCAGTTCTGGAACATGTCTGAATAATTGATCGTTTGAATTGCCCGCCCAGCTCCTTGGCACTCCGCTGGTAGCCGCGCGCGTGCCCAGCTCCTGGGTAGTACATCCCGCCAACAATTTCGAAATCACCGATCTTTACGTGTGTCGTTCACGTAGATGCGACGGCACATGCACACTGACACTACTGGATCCTGTCGTGCATTGTTTTTTAGATGCAGACGCTTATATATACATACACATATTCATCCTTATAAACGCGCACACACATTTTATCTCCGTGAGCACCTACGAGACTGAGCCGGCACAACATCCTGAGATTGATGAAGTTGTCATAAACACCTTCGCAGGTGACAAGAACATCTTCTTTCACTGAACACATCATGTAGGGCTAAAATAAATCCAGAAAAATGAAAGCATCAGTATAAGTCTAGGACTATTTTGATGTCAAAAGTTGGCAGCCAAAAATTTAGCAAATGTGAAATCGACTAGTGATAGGTTAGTTACCAACCTTTCTCGTCAATCCCATCTCATGAAATGTTGCAAAAATTTGGTAATTTCTGATTTTGCCACATAGTATAAGCAATGCCAAATGTTGGCATCAAATCATTAGCCTCTATGCACCCACGCATCGTACTCTACTGTGGTAATTAAATGCCGTAACCATCGATATGTCACTCGGGAGATCAATCGAATTAAAGCCCCCAGGCACGCACCAGTCCGTCCTCATCCATCCATCTCCGATCTCCCTCCCGTCCAGCTCAAAAAAGAAGAGGAAAAATCCCATGGAGAAGAACTCGAGAGATTAAACACGCCGGTCGCTTCCGTGCCACATTTATTCCTCCTCCCCGAGGACATGGTAGCATGCCTCCCGCTTCTTCGTCTCCCCCATAACCTAGCTCGCACTTATGGCTAGCTACTCCATCAATGCTCCAGTAATGAAAAAACAAACGGCGCCATTTCCTCCCTCCGCCATGGCCATGGCCATGGAGCTGCTGCATGCATGATGCTCTAGGTCACTCCACCTATTCATGGTTAGCTACTCTCTCTCTCTCTCTCTCTCTGGCTCTAGGCGCTAAGAGCAATTCATATTGCTGGCCCGGCATTGCACACAAAAACACCACACACATGCAGCGCGCAGGGGCAGGGCAGGGCAGGGCCGGGAATCTCAATTTATGTCGTTGCACCTACATATGCACCGAGCGGGGATGTACTCCTCCTCTTCTCCCCTGCTCGGCTCGATATGCATGCTTGGTGCTAGAGGCTAGAGAGAGAGACAGGGACGACAGAGAGAGGGCCGTGTTTCCATTAATGCTGCAGCCTGTCTTTACTCATTTGGTAGCCGGGGGACTTGAATGCCCCTCCCACCCACACCGCACCACCGGAGCTGAGCTCGCTGCATAAAGCTGGACGCCTCCCCCGCTCCCTCCACTCCATCGCCTCCCCTCTCTCTTCCCCAATCGCCTCTCCTCCTTGCAATTGCAAACCGATTGAGAGGAACTCCGAGAAGAGGAGGATGAAATGGTCACTATGATGTTGGCTCGACTCACTCAGACCACGCCTGCCTGCCGGCCGGCCGGAGCCATCTGCGGCGGCGGTTCTGATTGAGCCGTGCCAATATCTTAGTGCTCTTTCATGCATGCATGTGTTCGTTCGTTCGTCGTGCGGTCGACATACCTAGCTAGCTAGCTCCTCCGCCATGGCGCCGGCCTGCCGCCCGCCCGGCCAGTACGCGCGTCATCAGTCACCTCCAGCGTCGCAGGTATGAACGTATCGGTCCGTTCAGTGCATGCATGCATGCATGCATCGTGCAACATCCATGCAATGCGAAGGGGTCTTATCATCGGATCTTGTGGTTCCTCCAGGTTTGCCTTGTGTGTGTTCGAGCTATGCATGCATTCATGCGGCTTGATTCATCCTTTGTACCGTGGTCTGGAGTACTCCACTTTTGCATGCATATGAGGGTGTGAGGCATTTGAGTTGCATGCGTATACGAGTTAGGTTGATAGAACTACTGCTCTGGTGCATCTTGTGCAAATTCCATGCATGCCATAATGATAATCTTCTCATATGAACTAATAGGTGTTACTCCACTGATCTACAGGCAGGCTAACTCCAGGAAGGGTTGGATTAGGGAGCAGAGAAATGTACAAGACGTATCAAAAACTTCCAACGCACATGGAGATGTGGTGTGTGTGTGTGTGTGTGTGTGTGTGCGAGGGAGGGAGAGAGAGACATGCACGCGTATGTACGTGCTCCAATGTTTTGTACACGGACATCATTGTCTTTCAAAGAAGATGATGTACTCCTGACTGCGTTCCTGAGTGTAATCCCCACGCCTTCACGCAAAGCTGGCCAAATCTCTGTTGCAATCATTTAGTAAGTGCAGTACGTACCATTACATACTGCAAAACGTGTACTCCTCCTGTCAAACCTCTGCTTTAATTCCTTTTCCTCCCTAAAAGAAATCCTTTCTCCTTTAATTTTCAGAGGTAGGAGTACAAAGAAAATGGAATTAGCTCTACTGCTATGTGCTCATCACGAGACGTGCACATAGAGTAGTCCGGTGGACGGATGGGTCGATCTCCTCGTGTATTAATAACTGTAGAGCGTATTAACTAGGCAGGCAGCAGCTTCCAACTTGCACTGGTGCCACGATGAAATGCAAATAAATGCTCCAGCTCCTCTCCCTCCGTGCCGTGTATACTCTTTTCCCCTACTTTGTTGTATTCCCATTCAATTCGAAACCCTAAACCAAAGAACAAGAACAAGGAGAGAGAGAGAGAGAGGCACTCGTAGTGCGCACTGTTGATCATCATGGTGTCCAACCTCCATGTGCTCAGAGATGGAACCGGCCGCCTGGTGCTGGTGGTAGAGCAGCAGATGCAGAAACCAGATGCTGCTGGAGCTGGACACTCCACCATTGGGGTCCTTCTGCTCCATGCTGCTTGCCCCTGTGGAAGTTTCCATATAGGAAATGAAGATTTTGAAACCCAGGGTTTCTGAATTCCCGGTCCATTTTCTCCCAACTAATTAATTAACTGCAGAGATCTGAAAGCGTTCAGCTCTGGTTCTCGGCCTTTTTCTTTTGTCTTTGAAAAGGACAGAAGGTTTGCCACATTCATTAATTATTAAGAGAGAGTTAAGAACAAGTTTGAGAGGTCTAGGGCAAGTAAGCTGTCACACAAAAGCCTACTTACACGAGTGAGTTGCACCCACTATTTTTTCGCGAATACGCAAAGCTTACGTATCTTTCATTGATAGAACGAATTAGAATGGATACAAAGTTGGGTACAACACATGACACAAACGCAAGAAGGTGCGAACATATGGTGCCCAGAGCCAGAGGAACAACGGATGCTCGGCCCGGAACGGAGGATACACACAGCTAAACCCACCAAGACCCAACAAGAGAGGCAGACCGAACAAGCAATGTTTTCAACATCAGCAAAGTCATCACCGGGGACACCGCAAGCGAACAAGATAGTGCCTTCATGAAGGAGAACAATGCCGACACGCCGTCGCCATCTGATACGGAACTGGACCTAGGGTTTCCCCTGAGCTCGAAGAGGGGCATAGATGGACGCCATGACAGCGCCTTAAAGAAGGGAAAACGACACCCGTGAGCAGTGGCGGAGCCAGAAAACAAATGGAGGGTGTGCACACCTCAAAGAAAAAAACAATCTAATCATTTGGGCTAAATTAGTACATACTAAAAAACAAAATCTGTAAATTCTGGGTGGGCCACGGCCCACCNNGCCTACACGCTGGCTCCGCCAGTGCCCGTGAGTGACGCCGCTGTCAAGACTGGCTAACCGAGCAAGGATTTCTCCTTGGCCCGAGTCTAAGCAATCCCACAACCACCGAACCTGGACACTATGATGAGGAAGCCATCGCCGGTCAAAACTGCCACGACGAGAAGAGGGTTGATGGCCTGCACCTTCGGTCGGAGGGTGGTACTGGGTGCCATCGGACACACGAGCATTGGATCTCGCTCAAGGCGAGGCGTGGAGGTAAACGGGGTTGGGAGGCGACGAGGTAGAGAGAAACCTACACAGGATAGTCATGGCAACCGGCGACATCGGCAAGCTAGGAGCCAGAGGAACACAGATCCAAACTACCGGGGCCGTAGCGGACAAGACACTGACAAGCAGAGTAAGCTGGAGGAGAACACAACTACTTGGTCGTTGGGGTCGGAGCCGCGGCGGCACAGGCGCCGCAAGCCACATACACCGGAGAACGCAGGTCCGAGGCCGTCGAGGCCGGAACAGTGCCAACAATCCCCACTGCAGGGTGCCACTCGCCCACCATGCTGCCAGGCTGACGCGCCTCCAAAGGCTGCAACCGTTGGGGATGCAACCATTGTAACCTCAACATGCCACCACACCGAAGCCGTCACTGCAACACTTGGGAGGGCGGAGCGCCGCCGGAGACGAGGATCGGCCATACGAGGCCAGCCCACACCCAGACGCAGAACCACACCAGCCCGGCCCAACAGTAGTGCGAGCAACATGGCTGGGCTGCGCCATCAGGAGGGTGGCACAGGGAAGGAGCGTCCAGGATGCCACAAGGCACGTCCCCGGACGCCCGTCACCTGGATCATCGCTGGACCGGCAGGGGCAGAAGACGGAGGGGGGAGGGGGGAGCACGTCGCATCTGAATCTCGGG
>CBMN010002200.1:0-11778 GCA_000582825.1 Hordeum pubiflorum | reverse complement strand
GGGGGGGGGGGGGGGGGATCTAATTCAAAAACAATGTCAACGTTAATGCACTCGTTAATTCTGGATAATGTATTACTGCACAGCCAAATGGTTTGCTTGTGTGTGTATAATACAGTTAAGATGGCCCTTCCAAAATTTAGTGGTGTTTTGTTAACTACCATATATAGAAGTACTACGCGGTATGTGCTAGGAGCCTAGGATTCAGGTAGGGTTTCCGCCATGTCCGGATTGTCAAATCTGTTGGTATCGTTCAATGGATGGATCCGGGGAGTGATAGATGATTCTCGAAAAAAAAATCATTTAGGATGAATGCATATGATTCATTCACTCATTTTCATAGCTTTAGCCATGTGATTCTCCTTATACGAGGTGTACCGACCATCAAATTGAATTACCTTTACACTAGCTCAGTCTTTTTACTGAAAGATAGTATATAACAACCTACAAACTGAAGCATTGTTTCAAAAATGTATTTTGAATGTACTAGGAGTTACTATGGTCTTCATTTAGGATTTGTAAATATTTAATGTGCACCCACCGCACCAACCTCTGAGCTCATTTGGTATATATTAGAGATGCGCTACCTTCAATCTTAGCTCAATATACATCTATTTAGCTGTCACGCAGTCTTCTTCTCATGGCTTACCGCCTACACCATCTCCCAAATGCCTAGACTTCAGAGGAAGAGGAAACGATGTGATTTAGGATATGGAAGTAAGACACATGTAGCATGCTTGTGCTCGGAATAGTAGGCATCCAGGAATATGTTCATGCTTGCACTCTTATAGACTGGTTGGATTTGACTCAATGCCAACGTTGCAATATACTGGGACGCCCATGACCTTCTGCGAGCGCTTGGTTTTGAGCAGAAGTTTGGCAAGCCCAGCTCAACCTGCATCCTACCATGCAAATTTCCACAGGGCGGTGAAATCGTCCCCCAACATATTGGCAGCCCTTTGGTAGCTGGACCAGATTACCAAGGATGCAGCCTGCTCCAAGATTAGGGACCCGACACTTACTACTCAGCGTATAATAGTTAGATGTAGGAGTCAGGAATGTTGTTAGATGTAGTACCAACGCTGAGCCATTCTAGGGCCACACATGATGATCCAGGAGAAAGACTTTCGTGTACCAGGGGCCCAAGTACTTGATAGCATAACTTTTTCTTACCAGTTATAAATATTTGCATCGCACGTTTATTTTGGAGACGCGTGCGAACAAACTGTAATCTTATCACCATCAAATGACTAAGACTTGAGTCGATTGCTACTCTGGGTCTGCATCAAGCCTTCCCTTACGACCACGATCACCGAGCAGTTGTTTGGAGCATGCATGAAGCAGTAATTTGCAGCCTCAAAGTGATTCCTGGAAGTAACATTGACTAAATGTTGTAGGCAAAAATTAAGAGAAGAAGCAGAAACAGTTTGCACTGATTATTACATTTCCAAGAATGCAAACTTGCAGAAAAATTCAGTTCAATATCTGGACATGAACAGAGAAGTAGCTTTTTTTTTTGTTCCTCCTTTAGGAGCTTACTAAAGATTGCCTGTGATACTCACTTCTTGATCTTCCAGCAACTAAACTTTGCATCAATCAATTCTGCTTCCCGGGTCAGGGCTCTTGGAATGTTTGAGCTGCAGATTACCTTAGCCTCCAAATTGACCTGGGAAACACAGCAAAGGCAGAGGAGACATGCTCCCATCTACTTAGCACATCCGTCCATTTCCCAAGATAATAAGCTTGTTCCTTTCATTTTGACCTTCTACGCTCGCCCCTGCACATCATGCCCCTGAGGGTTTTTGATTTTTTGTGGAACAACATTTAGTAATATTTTTTTTCTTTTCAAAAATGATAATTTTCAAGCTCCGGGCAGGCTTGGGAATGTATGTTCCACATCATGTACTACAGGTTGCCAAGAATTTGCAATATTCTCAGAAAAGCACGTCGCCGAGGACTTGAACATTCTTTCACCCAATACGGACACATTTTTGTTCTTTGCAAATGCAGTACAGATCTTTGAACCAATACTATTTTTAATCAAAATCTGCCAAATCTTTGAACCAATACTCTTTTGTGTTCAGATCATCCACACTCCAGCCAACTCACATCATTCATCTTCTTTTCTCAACATCGTCTTCTTTTTCCTCTATGTCTTCTCATAACCCAATCAGTTTATGGGACAAGCGGATCAATCGAAAAATTGATTGAAGGCAAGAATCTTGCTCCGTTCAGTCCAAGTTGGTGGATCCAGGTATGGCTGGCGGCAGCGATGATGCAAGGAGTAAGCCGAAGCCATCGGAGGGGCAGGTGATGTAGCAGGTCGGGACCAGATCACGCGCTAGACTGTCCTTATAAGATTTACTTCAGCCAATTATTATGACAGTAGTTTTGCCCATTGAACACAACAGAACAGGCTAGCAATAAATAAGACATTCTTGAAGATGAGTAGTCACCATACAAGCTCACAGGCAGAACGGAAAGAACAGCACTGCCACCATTAGTTCTTCAACACTTTCAAAATAGAGTAGTCCATACAGAGGACATCTTTCATTATTTAAAACATACAGAGGACAAACAAAGGAGAAGGAGGCATCTGCTATCAAAGGACTCCTAGTTCAGGCAGATCCAATCATCCACTACAGGTGTGAAGACATCATATTGTAATAAATGAATTGTGCAATTAAATAAAAAAATGAAAGGAATGGTATCCCATTCAAGCTTTGAAAATAATATATCTAATTCTACAAGAGATACCATACAGATTGATCATTTCAGCACTGGATCTAGTGGTTAGAGCTTCAAAACCATATATTGTCAAAAAAATGGGATGTAAACATTCAGTAGCAAGACAAGGCAAGAGGAGATACAAATGCACATATAATATATTCACAAAGAGAGAATAAGCAGAGAACAACTAATGGTTCAGCAGATCGATCATATATCCGTAATTAAAGTAGCAGGGTGTTACAACTGGATGGGCTGCTAACAGGCATGAATATATACAAGCTAAATCACTAACTTAACTGCTATCTCCTATCATAACTTAAACGTCATCATTCTCTCTCAAAAAAAAAAAGAACTTAAACGTCATCATAGATATGTACGCAAGCAAGGCATCTGCTAACATCCACCACATACTATGTGATGATCTGATGTTGCAAAAACTAAATTACGGAATTAAATAAATAAATAAATAAACTTGCAAGCAATGGCGTAAATCCAGTTCAAGAGGCAATTGACTTTCCTTTGTCCACATTATCGCATCTCATTGGTCCATTACCACGGTGAGATTAGTAACAATCCAAATAAAATAGAAATCTCCTTCTTTGTTATCCACACCCAAGAGTAGCTTCAATTTAAAAATGCAACTCTCCATTGCTCAACCATGACCCTCCTCGCCCAATAGTATACAACTGTGGATTAAATAACCATCGGACAGAACCATACTGCCAACAGACAAAATGATCAAACACTCGACCGAAACTAGTCATCACCCTCCCAATCGAAAAGCGGTAGTTTATGACGGTAGTTTTGCCTGTCAACACAACATAACAGGCCAGCAATGAATAGAGTAGTCACCATACAAGTTCAGAGGCAGAAAAAAAAAGGAAAAGTAGCTAACAACACCACCACCACTACTTAGATGTTTAACACTTCAGTATAGTCCCCACATGTTCGACAGTTGTGATAGCTATATTTGTAAACAACATACGAAGATGGCATCTGATATCAAACGTCTCCTACTTCAGGTGTAGGTGGATTTAATCATCCGCTACATGTGGGAAGATCTCATATTTGCAATAAATGAACTATGCTATTACATAAAGAAACTTTGGAAGAAATGACATAAATCCAGTTCAAGCATCGAAAAACTATATCTTGAACAACATTATATTAACTCTAAAAGAAATGCCTTACAGATAGATCATTTAAGTATTGACTAGTGATTAGAGCTTCCAGACCATATTATTAAAGGAAATGGGATCCAAACATTAATAATATATTCTCAAAGAGAGAATAAGCAGAGAGCAGAATTTATATATAATTGACATTAATATTGGTTCAACAGAACGATCATCATATCCATAATTAAAGTAGCAGGGTCTTACAAGTGCATGGGCTGCTAACTAACACAAATATATACAAGTACACAAACATAAGCTCGGTCACTAACTTAACCGCAATAGTCAGGGCATGAGTGCGCTCAAGCACCAACAAAAACTATCACTGCTGCCCAAATTCAAGACCTAACTCCAATATATCATAAAGATGGACAAGGGTCTGAAGCTGCACTACGCAAGCAAGACATTTAGTGCCCATTTGCCAATGAGTCTGAGAACAAGGGAACATATGCATAAAAAGGAGTCTTCCCCTCCCAGTCAGACCCTTCAACCTGGCAGTCAGATCCAAGTTGACGTATAAAACACAGCTCCATAGAATCCATGTCATATGACATTAGTGTGTTCTCTTTCCCACAGACTATGAAAAGCATATTGCGCTCGGGGTGGAATGAGACGACATTGTAATGCCTTTGAAACGACAAATACTCTGCTTCAGATAGTTTCAAGCTGTTGACATGGTGCTTCAAGGTAAATTCTCCTCTACGGTAGTACTCAAGAACCCAGACCGATAGTTCAGAACCATAAGCACCAGCGGTACAGTTTGCGAAATACAACCGACTCTGTGATGGAAAGACATCGTTGACAAAATCATCATCATAGTCTGGTGGCATAATATCAATGATCCTGCACATATTTCCTTCCACGTCAACAGCTACTATTAAATAATCAAAGGCAGCCAAATGCAGGATCCCGTTTAGAAAAACACTTCTTGAATTCCAGGGTATCGTAAATGAATAATCGTAGTCATCCATGATTTGTTTCGTGACCGTCCACACTCCAGCTTTGGATGAGAAGATCGCCAATGCTTTGATGGGTTTAGTGCAACTGCTCTCGTCCTCCAATATAGCCCAGGCCTCATCAAGTATGAATTCGAACACATGAAAGTGGGAGGAGATAGAAGGGTCGAACCCCAAGCGAGCAACCTCCATCTGTCTCGAAACAGGCTTTCGCCCCGCTTTATATATAAAGCACTGACCCAAGCGAGCAACCTCCACCTCGCTGGACCGGTCACTGGCAGGCACGACCACCCATTTCTCCGTGGCAGGGTTGCACACGATGTAATCTAGTGTCTTGGGGTCAGTCTCCTTCCAGCAGCGGCAGAGGAGAAGACCATTGCAGCAGTCCAGAATTTCAAGGCTCTCGTATTTGGGCAGGAACGAGAGGGACGGGTCGAAGAGAGGGTCACCTTTCCCTGAGACGTTGGTGAAAAAGCGAGCCCCCTTGACTTGATAGAAGAATCCGGCGAGGGACTGGGGCATCTTCTTGCGGTGGTACGGGTGGGAGAAGAGGTCACGCCAGCGCGGGGAGACGCACTTGCAGCAGCAGGTGGACTTGTAGGGCACGCGCGAGATGATCTCCACCAGGAGGTCGTCGGTGAGCTTGTCCACCGGGGTTCCTTCCACACCCTTCTCCTCCTTGGAGTCCCCCGCCATGGCCGTCCGTGGGGATGAGGAGCTCGCAATCTGCGAGCAGATCGGGAGACGGAGGGGAAAAGATTAGAGATCCATTCCGGTTGTGAGGGGGGGCGTGAGGGAAGAGAGGATCTACCTGGGGCTTGACGCGCGAACGGCGAAGCGAAGAGCGTCAGCGGCGCCGGCGAGCGAGGGTTTGGGCGTGCGCAGCTGCGATATGCGGCGGCGGAGCTGGGAGGTGGAAAGCGGAGACGACAAGGGAGTGCAGGGTTGGGCCGCGTGTGTGTCACCTTTGCTTTTTCCTTTATTTTATTTTTTATTTGGTCGATGATAGGCCCGGTCGACCGGCCCAAATTCGACCGGTCGCCGAGCAGCCCTATGATTCAGTTTCATGTGGCCATACGATTGTTTCTCAAAAAAAAAAAACATACGATTGGAACTCGTCCAATTTCATTGTCTTCTTTCCCTTTCCTCGGCTACTGCATCGGCCCCGACTGGAATCGCCGGCGAGCCTATTCGCAGTCGCAGTGTTGCTCGAAGTCTCATGAAAAAAGCCCCCCCATAGCATTTCCACACGCAGCGTCTGCATCCACCTCTTGTAACCGCATGGTGACGCCTAGCCGCAGCCTCATCCAACGAGGCCGCTCGTCGTCTCCATCACCGTGGGTGCCGGTCGCAGCACATCATGCTCCTCGCCTTCATCATCTGCATGTGTTGGATCCAGCAAAAACCGTTGCCGGTTGTAGTATCCACCATCACCCTTATAGCAAAAACGTTGACGTTAGCGAAAACGCATCTCTGTTGATTCCAGCATTCCCCATCATCACATACAACAAAATTAAAGTACGGTGGCAACATCCGTCGCCGCGTGATTGCCGGCACGGACATAGCAACTCCAAAGGTCGGTTCCAGCAAGTTCCAACACCAATTCCAGCAGAACTTATCGCTGGTTCCAGCAAAAATCTGATGAGTGTCATAGCAAAAATCACCATTTACGCGGGTTCCCTGACAAAATCCAGACACCGGTTCCAACAAATTACAACGCCGGTTCCAGCAAAACTTGTCGCTGGTCCCAGCAAAAACCCGATGAATGACACAGCAAAAATCACCACTAATGCGGGTTCGCCAACAAATTCAGACACCGGCTCAAGCAAATTCCATCACCAGTTCCAGCAAAAAATGTCGCTGGTTCCAGCAAATATGTCGCCGCAAAAAATCACCACCTGTGCGGGATCCCTTCTTACACCCTTCTAGCCAAAAACACTCGAGCACACTATCAACCCTTATCAAACACAACAAAAAAGATCACATATAAACAAAAGGAGGAGCACACATTAACAAAAAACACACAAATGACAGAGAGGAAAGGACAGTATAAGCAAAATTGCAATTCATTCACTCATTTTCTATAGAAGAGCAGGGAGGCCTAGTAAATCACACTTATCCATCGTGTGTAGCCATGTGATTATCTTTATACGGATGCTAGGACCATTGAATTGAACACAACGACCATCTTATTCAAATGTGAATTCAGAAATGAATTCTCATTGTATTAAAAGATATTATGGTCTTCATTTAGGCTCTGTAAATAATTACTATGCACCGACCACACCAACATGCAATTGTGTTATGTAAATATTAGAGATGTGCTACCTTCACTCATAACTTGGTATATATCTACCTTGTTGTCGTGGCGTCTTCTTCCTATGGCGTCCAGTTTACACGATCTCTCAAATGCCAAGACTTAAAGAAGAAGAAGTGCCACGCTGATGTAGAAGTTATGCAACGTAGCATGTTTGGAATAGTAGGCATCCAGGAATATGTTCATTCAGGAACTATGAATACTCGTGTAACAGACCTAATTACGGCCATCACGGAAGGCACCACACCTACACCAATTGATCAAGGAGGCAGTGAGGCGCCATTTGGAAAGAGGACACATAGCCGTAGGCTGAGAACACTAGAAGCCGATGCACGCGTTGCCGCGTCGTCTAGCCTGCATTATTTCTCTGGTTGTCATTTCTATAAAAGTCATCAATCAGGTCGAGCATAGGCCACACATTTGATAACTCACAGCTAACCTTTGCTACTGTGTGCGCATCACCTTTAACAGATCTCCTAACCCAGCTAACCTTGTGGTCAAACAATAGTTTAGGAACTCCTGCAATCCATCTCGGCGTGTATTCTCTGGAAACCCCTCTCCGTAACCCGTCTACATGCCATTAGTTCAGCATCCTCCGCGTTCGACACCATATGTAAGACGAATGAGGCTGCACCCCTAACAGGTCCTTCAGCTTCTATGAAAGCCGCACCACCTCCTCTCGCTCCAGCCTTGGACAGAACACCTAAAACTTCATTGAAATGAGGAGCATGGTAAACAATGGTTATGTCGTGTTCAAGAAAAGCGGAGGAGGCATGAACTTCAGGAAGAAAGCATCCAAGCTGACCCACGTATTGAATTTGAACCCCTTGTGAGAGACCAATAACAAGTCGTGTGGTTACTACTTGTGTGTCCTTATCGTTTATCGATGAGATCGGCCGTCACTTCGCCTTATTTAAAAATGAAGCTAAATTCAGAAGAAACGTGACTTCCTTGAAGGAAAGATTTGATAACAACAGAGAGCTAGACCGCATCATACAACTTGTCTGTCATTTGTTTTTTAACCGGATTCTCTGTCATTTCATCAATGTTGAAATAATAAGCCCAACAGGTAGATTTCTTGTTGCCCCATCAGGTACACCTGTGCCGTCGAAGGACCGATCCCCTTCAACAATGCCATCTACTAGCTCGTACAAACAATCTTAGGGGAAGTCATCATCTTAGTTGAAAAAGCAATCTCCGAGGAAGGACCCATCTACGGCAAACATGAAGCCTCATTCGGCTTAGTAGCAGAAATTAAGGCAATGGCGAGAAGTAGCAAGTAGCAACAGTTTCCGCCGAATCAGACCAGTTTTTGGTGCAAGCGTGGGTGCATATAACTTGCTTACTTATATATCTCTTTGTCGCTGTTGGATAACATATACATTGTGTTGAAGTCTCATGTCATTGATCTATATGATAAATTAATGATCTTATTCAAATCGCAAGCTGTATCTTTTCTTTGGATCTTTGGAAAATCGTTGCGTGCGATCAAAGAGCAGAAGGTTAACTTTTATCTTATGCTCATTAATGTACAAATGTATGTGATGATATGGATATATATACACGCAAGATTCATGTGACTGATGACATGAAAGGAAGATAGATAATAGAGCAATGCCTATCTGTTGTATCTTTTTGTCAGGCATATATTATATGCAATATATATGTGTGCTTGTGACTGCATATGGTACTCGGTTATCACTGACTGGCCTGGTTAAGTCTTCTACTTCGGGTGGAAGCATAGATTAAGATCACGGGCGAAGGAGCTTAGCAGCAGGAAAATTGGCAGCGAAATTATAAGAAGGAAGCCGCGATCTCTGGCGAAATCGGCACTATCTCCCGCGATTTTGGGAAGGAAGCAAATCACGCGGAATATTCTGAGTCGTGATAGTGACGCTATGGCCGTAATTTCGCCGGCGAAATTAAACTATGGGTGGAAAGCATGGTTTACTAAAAATCTGAAGATCTGATATTCCAGAAATTTTTCTGTCTATAAAATGACAGAAGTCCAGTTTGAACGACCGAGCTGTACATACTTAACAACATTCTCTAATTATAAGAAATATAGATTAGTTAATCATTCAGAGGAGATAAACTAAAGCTTCCAAGCCATATTGTTAGGCACTGAAATAACGGGATTCAGAGTTTCAAACATTCAAGCAGAACAAAGCAAAACATGATCCATGTACGTATCAGGACTAGAATTCTCCACATGCCAAGTGCACAACACAACTTTTGTGTCTAAAAGTTGCAATATATAGGTAATCCACAAGCAAATAAACGAAAAGAGACCACAATGTAGACACTAAAGACATTAATAATGGTTCAAACAAATTGATCATAGTAAGCATGGTATAATACTTGGGAGGTAACATATCTAAGCACATAAAAACAATCAGAGTTACTAAGTTTACTATAATTTCACACAACTTCACAAAGGTCTACTAGAACCACTATTGCTTGTATGCAATATCTAAATCCAATATCATCATAAAAGATCCATACATGTGAAGCTGGAGTACACAAAAGTAAGACTTCTAGTTGTGTCCACCTACTAGTGCCCATCTCGTACTGACTCTAAGAACCCAGAATGACAGTTCAGTATAATCAGAATCAGTAGTATCATTTGCAAAATACAACATCTCCCGGCAGCACATAGGACAATCAAATTGAATCACATTTACGCTATCTCAATCTTTTTACTAAAAGATACTAGTATACAACGACTATTGAATTGAAGCGTGGATACAGATATGAATGTTCATTGTACTAAAAGATACTACAATCTTGATTTTGGCTTCTTAAATATTCAATGTGCATCCACTACACTAACCCTGCGATCTCATTTTGTAAATATTATAGACGCACCCCTTCAATCTTAGCTCAATACAAACATATAGGAAACAATTTGTCATTTGGTTTTCTTCCTATGTCTGCCTACACCATCTTTTAAATGTCCAAACTCAAGAAAAGGCAGAACGGGAAGAAGTGACACCTAGGGTCTAGGAGTTAAGATATACCTAGTGTGTTCGGAATAGTAGGCATCCAGGAATATATTCATCAGTGTGGTGTTAGAATTTGTGTAATTGACCAAATTATGTCCGCCATTTCAGGCACAACGGCTAGACGGTGATCAGCAAATATAGGAGGTGTTGCTTCTGGAAGAGAAGGGGAATTGCACGTCGCGAAGACCAGAAGCGGACATGCGCATTGACATGTCGTCTGTTGTACATTAATGGAAAATGAATGTCTTATGATCATTTATTATTTGAAGGGTCATGTGCTTTATATGGTTTTTATCTTTCAAATAGCTGCCAAGGCAGCAATAAAAGAAAGGCCGTGTGAATCAGGCCTACCAAAACAGAAAAGCAAAAAAAATAAAAAAATAAGACACATTCCTTACATCGCATATTACATTGGGCACCAAATATAACCCTATCTTACATCTTTTTATTTTTACTGTGAACATCTTTTTTGCCTACAGTAATTTAGAATGGTGCATCTCTACTGTGAAAGTAATCTGACGACCAAACCGAAGAGGAAACTGGCTTGGTTTTGCTGACATTATCGCGTAAGACATTGGTCTACCATTTTGTTCCGTTCAAATTAGCACTTGGGGTTGGCTCATAGTGTGTGAGGTCTGAGACTCCGTATTGCTGAACCATGAATTTGCTCAGTAGCCGGAGCCAAGTGAGGAAAAACAGATAGAAAATATCAACACGAACTGTAACCAGCATATCTACCAGCAATTCCTCCTACAAGCCTGTGCATTTGCTTGCTGAATAGTAACCCAGTACAACAACCCCGGAGTGCAGTAGCCAGTTCAACAGTCCAGGGCAAGCAATGCTCCTCCAAATGCAAAATGCATCTCTGGTAGCACAAAATGTACTCAAACGTGATGAAGATATTTTCAAACTACCTAAAAGTTAAGAATTAAATATTATAGCAGGATAATCATGTGGCAGAAGTGTTGATTGATGTGACAAATGGAATACTGGTCATTCAATAGGTCTCAACATGTTCTACAGTTGTGATAGGTAGATTACTTTGTTTGGAACCAGCTGACACCATAAAAAAGAATTCTACTGGTCATTTAACTATACAAATCTGAAGATCTGATATCCTAGAAACAAAAAACAGTCTACAAAATGACATAAATCCAGTTTGAACTAGGAAGCTGTACATCCTTAACAAGATTATCTAATTATAAGAAACACACCTTAAAATATATCGTTTTATCATTGGGAGGAGATTAAAAAGAGCTTCCAAGACATATTTTTAGGCATTGATAGAGTGAGATTCAGATTTGAGACAGTGAAGTATGACAAAGAAGGAAAAAGGATCCATGTGTTTATCGGGAGTTCAGGGCTAGAATGCTCCATATACCAAGTCCACGACACAACTTTGCATCCAAGATTTGCAACACATAGATTATCCACAAGAAAGTAATACAAAATACACCACAATCTAAATACAAAAGACATTAATAATTCCAACCCAAAAAAAGACATTAATTTGTTCAAACAAAACGATCATTTGGCACTCGAAATATATCCTTTTGTTTCCAACCCAAAAAGGACATTAATAATACCCCCCCCCCCCA
>CBMN010002198.1:0-12791 GCA_000582825.1 Hordeum pubiflorum | reverse complement strand
ACCTCACTCCACCTCCCGCTCCACCCCCACCCTCCGCCATGTCCGCCCCAGGCGGCGGCGGCGGCGGTAGCCGGCGCCCCTCCGCGTCCCGCGCCCCCCGCCGCGCCGCGCCGGAGCCCAACGAGAACGACGACCTCGCGGCCGCGCCCTCCCCCTCCGCCGCCGCCCCGCCGTTCTCGCTGCCCCCGCGGTCGCCCCTCGCGGCCATCGCCGACCCGGGCAGGAACCCGCGGTCCGCGCCGGGGACGCCCAAGTCGCTGGTGGGCACCCCCAGGGCCTGCGCGGCGGCGTCTGGGGTCAGGGATCGGAGCTCCTCGATTGGCGGGGCCGCGAAGAGGGTGTTTGATCCGAGGGATCTGGCGGCCACGGAAGTGCCCGTGGAGGTGCCGCATTTTGAGCTCGACGAGGACCCCGCCTTCTGGATGGATCGCAATGTGCAGGTTGGTGTTTCTGCGCAAAGTGAAATGAAGCAGTGAGCCACTGGTACAGAAGTACATGGCCATCACGTGTCCAATTAAATTAGCAAACATAAAAAATACGGCTATATGAATACCTAAGTATTGCACATTTATTGTTGAAATGACCAAATCGCAGGATGTCATCCACAATCATGTGTAATATACCAATTGTGAGTTAATTGTCGATACCATGGCTACTTTTATTTTTGGTATGCATATGGTGCCGTGGTTCTGAAGCTAATAGAGCTAAATGTTGGTGCTGTTCCTTTGAGAAATCTAAATGTCCCCTAAATGTTGGTGTGATTTGCAGGTTTTGGTACGATTAAGGCCAATCAGTGCCGCCGAGAGCACTGCGTATGGTCAAAAAAGATGTTTAATACAGGATAGCTCAAAGACATTGAGCTGGACAGGACACCCTGAAACAATGTTCACGTTTGATCATGTCGCATGTGAAACAATATCACAGGCATGTCTTGTGTACTGCAACTAACTTAGATTTCTTTTCAAGTAAAGTAAGTCATCCTTTAGCCTAAGAAATATTCTCTACAACGATTTCAGGAAAAGCTGTTTAGAGTAGTTGGTCTACCAATGGTGGAGAACTGCATGTCTGGATACAACGGTTGTTTGTTTGCCTATGGCCAGGTAACACAAATATGCACACTTTTGTGCCTGCAGAAGAATTCATCTGACACATAGTGCTACATATCGTTTTACAGACGGGTAGTGGCAAAACTTACACAATGATGGGAGAGCTTAGTAAGGATGGCAATGAACTTAGCAATGACTCTGGTTTAACACCTCGTATTTTCGAGTATCTATTCGCTCGGATAAAGGAGGTGAGGTGTTTTTAATGCCAGGATAGGACTTTGGTGAATATTTGCCAATAGACAGACCTAAATCGCATCTTATGTGAAGGAAGAGGAAAGGCGAAGAGAGGATAAATTGAAGTACATCTGCAAATGCTCTTTTCTGGAGATATACAATGAGCAGATAACTGATCTACTTGAACCATCATCAACTAATCTTCAGGTAGCATGCTTAGTACTTGAGAATTGATAATACATGAACGGAATGTGAAATCTCACATTTGTTTTGTCTTTTGTAGATCCGTGAAGATATAAAGAAAGGTGTATATGTTGAGAACCTAATGGAGTGTTATGTGTCATCTGTTAAAGATGTTATGTTGTTATTATTACAGGTGAAGGAATACCGCCCCTTCATTCCATGTTGCATTGGATCTGAGGTTCTAAAATGGGCATGTGCTCACTTACATTAATGTTTTTTAAAAATGTTCTTTTAGGGGGTTGCAAATAGGAAAATGGCAGCTACAAATATGAATCGTGAGAGTAGCCGTTCACATAGTGTCTTCACTTGCGTCATTGAGAGTCACTGGGAAAGGGATTCAATGACGCACCTCCGCTTTGGGCGGTTGAATTTGGTTGATCTTGCCGGTTCTGAGAGGTGAGTTCCAGAATAAAGGTGACAAGTTGACAACCTTTTCTTGCCTTCACAAATACTAACTGAATTCAAACTAGGCAGAAAAGCTCGGGCGCTGAAGGAGACCGCTTGAAAGAAGCTGCGAACATTAACAGATCCTTGTCAACTCTTGGGTACCTATTGCTCTCAGACAAGATTCATGAATTTTAACACAGTTCATATTCAACTTTTGTTTTGCAACATATGAAAATAACCACAGTTGTGTTACGCGTAGTATATTCAGTTGTGAAAATGTTATTGTTTGGTGCTGGTATCCCTTTTGTTAAATGGAACATTTGTGGAAGTTCATAACGTCTTCTAGCATTCATTACAAGGTTCTTTGTTATATCAGCATAGAATGTATTTGGCTGCTAAATTGATAATTTCTTTAAAAGTACTGTTCATAGTGATAATCCAGCTATACCGTTGCAGGCTTGTTATCATGACTCTAGTGGATGTCGCAAATGGAAAAAGCCGCCATGTGCCCTATAGAGACTCAAGGCTTACATTTCTCCTCCAGGTTCAAATTCACAATGAGTTTGAGTCTTCTATCTGTTTATGTCCATTGTCTTCTCTGGCTCATTGTATCATCTTCTCTAGGATTCCCTTGGAGGAAACTCTAAAACAACAATTGTTGCCAACATCAGCCCGTCTATTTGGTATCCATATTATGCACCTTTATTTCTTGTATTTGGTTTATTTTCTAGATCTTAACAGTATGCTAAACTTGTAAAGGAATTACACTATTGCAGTTCCTCCAATGAGACACTGAGTACCTTGAAGTTTGCTCAGCGCGCGAAGTTGATTCAAAACAATGTAATTCTAAGCATGTTAAATTTTTATATAGAAAGTTTATCTTGTCGACTCATTTGGGGATTCTTCTGTTGTGCTAGGCAAAAGTAAATGAAGATGCTTCAGGAGATGTTATGGCTTTACAAAGGCAGATAGAAGAACTAAAGGTAAGCTTTATCATGACAACTCTCTTGTTGATTATAGAAGTGCATTCCAGTTAAGTTATTTAATTATGTTTACCAGGATCAATTGACATGCTTGAGGAAGCAGCAAAATGCCCCTGGATCGCCTAGCTTTCTCTTGCTAAATTCAGGCTCTGATAGAGAATACAATACTTTAGCTGAAGATCATCAATCAAGCTGTGACCTGATTCTTCTAAAGCAAAAGGTCATATGGCATGATTTACTTCATTGGAAAATAAATAATGGTGCACTGTAAATTATTTGCAAGTTGCAACCAATTACTTATACATATATATCTAATATCAGATTAGCCATCTGGAAGATGTTCTGGTTGGGAGCCTTAGGAGAGAGAAACTAGCTGAGGTGGATATCAGGAAGCTGGAAGCTGAAATAAAGCATTTGAATCGTGTGGTAATTCTATTGCAGATAGCTCTAGGATGTTTTATATCCTTCAAAACACAGAACCTAATCATTTTTTATATGAACTACTATTTGTGTCGTTGCAAAGATGCTTTTTAAATACTGAGTGGCATCAGCTTTCTGTTTTGGCAGGTTGACCTGAAGGAATCTGATTCCCAACGCTTGAGAATGATGCTGAAACTTTGTGATGAAAAATTAAAAAGATTGCATATGTTAGCTGATGATCTAGTGCCATCGGATGGCTATATGGTTGATGAAAATGCTGCAATGTGCCAAGAGATTCAGCTACTGCAAAAACAAATCGACGAAAATCCTCAACTGACTCAGTTTGCTTTTGAAAACAAGAGATTAATCGAGCAAGTTAGAACGTAATGTTTCAATATTCCTTTGAGCCCTGACAAATTTGCACACTTTGTATATTTTGCTTACATGAATAAATTGGTGATAGCTTATTCTAATGTTCTCATATACAGGCTTCAGAATTTCCACAAGCAAGGGGAAAGAGAGATGTTATTAACGGAGATATCTCTTTTGCGTAATCATGTATGCTCGTTCTCCTTGAACTCCTTTTTGCTCGATCTCATTTTCTCTAGTGTTGCACTCTTATCTTTGTTATATATGTGCAGTTCCTTCATATTCTTGAGCAGAAGTATACAGCACCTCCTAGGAATTTAGAAGTACAGGTGTGTTCTCACTTGGATATAATTTTACTTCCGAAAGTACTTACCACATGGCTATGGTTATTTTGCTCCTGTTTCAGAAGACAGCCAAAACCTTAGCCTAAGTTAACAGTAAACAATATTGTCACATCTGAACCACATGTCCCAAATATAATACTGAACAATAACCTGGATTTTTGTAAGTGATTAATGTGCGATGCAATGCATTTAGGGTGACGAGATTGTCAAGGATCTAGACAATTGCAGGAAGGAGCTGGATGCATGCTTAGAAAATAACGTTCTGCTTGCACGGTAAGTTTTTAACTAAATCTTATCATTTCAATACATGTGTGCTAGGCAACACTTTCTTCGCAAAACATATATTATATGATACTCTTGATTGAGTAAAGACATTTGAGTTCTAGAAGAAGATAACGATTTAACACTTCCACGGTAAGAAAGTGAATGGAGCTGCATATGTTCACATTCTCACATTTCTGTTAAATCTAGAAAGTGCACAATAGTAAATTTCATTAAAGTAACTTTATGCAAACTTATCCTCGCCTCCATCTGTAACGAAATCCCAATGTACTCAATTCGCAGTGTCAATAATTACCCTGGGTCTGGGTCTATTTTTTATTTATTCATCTATGTATAGTTCTTAATTAACAGGATTGACTTTTGATAAATTATTGTTACTCACCTTATGTCTGCTTGCTTTGGGTATTTTGGTAATTGATGGTTATGATTATTCATGCTGTTTGCAGTGAAGTAAATAAGCTGCGCTGTGAACTGAAACAATACCAGATGTCTAGCACGCACCAAGTACGTATGCAATTTTTGTAGCCATCAGCAATTCTTTATGCTATTTGTTGTGTCCAGAATTACATATGGTGTTTGGATGCACATCACCATTTAGGTTGCTCCGACGACAGAGAAGAATTGTGGAATTCCAGAGATCAGTCAGATGCAACCCGTGAGATTTTTTACCCATTTCCGATTTATACCCAGTAACTAGATATTCACTTTAACCCTTTTCTGTTATTTTCTTGTTTGAACTTTATATCAGGATCCAGTGGGATGGAACTTTTCATGTTTAACGCCCAATGATTCTGGAATGACAACTAATATTACGGAATCAGTTCAACTCAATCTTCCTTCAGAAATTGCTAGTGAACAGCAGGAATCCTGTTCTCATTTGTATCACTTCGATTCGGAAAGATGTGATTTGAATGATTCTACAAAAGTGCCAGAGTTTAGTGATGAAGTGTCTCAGTGCTACAGCTTGGCTCTTGGATCTTCACATAATGTACTTGACAAAGACACTATTCTTAGTGGACATGTAGAAGATGAAGAAACATTGCAACAGCAGGATGAGATAGATCAAATACATGAAAACGTACCAAATGTGGATAAATGTTTGCATGTTGAGACTTCATTGTGTCATCAAAAGACTGAAATAGTGGGCTCAAGCAAACAGACATTACAGGCCGAGTTGGTGCACTTTAAAAGCATAAATCAAGAGCTCCAAGAGAAGCTAGTTATTATGGCTGAAGAAAGTACCAGGCTTGCAGAGATCATTGTGGCCAAAGATGTAGAAATTGCCTCTTTATCTGAGGAATGGGAGGTTGCAATAGTTGATCTAACAAGCTTCTTGACAGATGGCTGCAGATCACTAGACGATGCATATCAGAATTTTGATAATATGATTAGTTCATTTCCTTACAGCAATAATTCTGTCAGCGAACATGTGGAAAAGGCTATGAAAGTTAGCATTGAAAAGGAAAAAATAATCTTCAGGCTTCAAATTGAGCTACAGGATGCACAGCGAATGGTCAGGGAAGTGAAAGAAAAGTTGCACATCTTAAGAGGTGCAACACTTGCTATCACTGAAGCTCAGCAATTATATAATGATGAAAGTTCTCACGAAGCACAAAGACAAGTAAACTTGCAGCAAAAGGATTGCAATGTGGAACGGAAAAATTGCCTCTTGTCAGAAGCAGTAGAACAATCTCGTGATGAACCTCTATTCCTCGACAGCTTGAATGACATGAGTGCACAGCGGACTCGTAGTGAAGATAGATCAGCAGTCAATAAAGCTAATCCAGACTACCAGGTATGCAGTCTTTACTGTAGTTACATACACTGTACGGATGAATGCACCTGATATAAAGTGAAGATAGTCCATGATACTACTCCCTCTGTCCCAAAATNAGTGACTCAACTTTGTACTAACTTATTTTGGGAGTTAGTACAAAGTTGAGTCACTTATTTTGGGATGGAGGGAGTATTTGTGTAGACAGCTTCATATTGTAGTTAAAACACGAGATAACTCACTAGGATTGTCCTCATTAGTGAATCAAGTAAGCAAGACCGTACCTTTTTCCTTCAAGAATATGCAGGACCAGTATATCTTTTGATTCGAAAGAAGCAAGATTGTACTTTAAATTTCAGTGTTAATTGCTCATTATAAAACTCACTGAACCCATTGTCGAACTTACCTGCCCCGCTACTGATGTTTACCTTTATTTACCTACTAAGGCGTAAACTTTGTTTCTCAAATACAAAGAATTATAGCTCTACACTGAAATATATTTGAATAAAAAAATTCAGGAAATTATCTGAGGATCATGTACAGGGTAGTGATTGTGCTTCATGGACAGTGTTGTATAAAAGTTTAATCATTCTAACCAGATGCACTCATCATATCTCACATTTGGTTTTGCGATCATCCCATGAGATCAAATGGCAGTATGGCACACACAGAAATCCGTGCAATTTGCTCAGACATTTCTAAATCAGTATTAGTTGCTTTATCATCCTTATCATCTATCAAGATACAACATGAATATTGCATGGAACATAACCTCTGAAATCGGTCTAGATACAAGGAATTTTATATGCATACCAATACCATGGATATGTATGGCATTCTCCATGCTTTTCTTGTTAACGATTTTCTTCTGGGTTGTAAACAATATGACTGATAATATGAATTTATTTTTTCCAATACCTTGTAGTCAAAGCTCGACGATGTGTTATTTCTTGTTGAGGATAAGTCAAATAAGGTTTTGGCCTTATTTTCAAATTTTGAGGATGCTCAAGAAACCATGAAAGAGGCTGACCTTATGCTCTCGGCGTTGTTGAAGGCCAATGAGGAGTTAAAGCTTGACAGAGATAATTGCAGCCAAGCAGTGGAATCTTTATTGGCGGAGAAAACTTCTCTGGTCAATGAGTTGCAGGAGCTTGAAGCGTCAGGTTTTTGTACAGCACAGAGTTGCAGCAAATTAAATCAGCAGATGGATGAATGTACCAACGAGATGACAAGCATTGCTACTCTAATGAAGGGATCTTTTCACCATTTGCAAAGGGTTGCTACAATGGAACTCTTTGGGCTTTGCTTGGAAATTATTAATATTGCTCAGGACTTAAAGAGGTGGATAAGTGATTCAAGATCTTATCTGGTAAACTTTGTATCACTTCTAGAAGAAAAAGATAGTTCTTCAGTTCAGCAGCTCCATCACCTTAATGCGAATGCTTGTACATGCACATGTCAACAAGTTGGTTCATGTGACCTGGGTAGCAGCAATACTATGTTTCTTCATGAAACTCAAGCAATCCCTGACAACTCTAGGAAGCATATTATATCTATAACCAGTATGAGTGATGAAGGAAAGAACACATCATCCATGCATGTAGTAGGCAGTGCTGCCGAATTGGAAGTTTTTAATGCAAACAATGCATACGATATGGCTGTTATTAAGGACATGGTTTTCAGTATTGCTCAACAGTGGGATGTCTTCGTCAACAAGGTGTCCTGCATTAAAAACGCAGAGACATATCCAAGTGTTGCTTGCGATGAACAAAACTATGCAAACCCTCTTGATGCACTTGCAAAATTAGATAGCAAGCAACTATACTCAGCTGTTCCACAGCAATGCAAGGAAAGCATAGAAGATCACTCTGGAGAGGAAGACAATACTGCTCTTTTGAATGATGTTCAGTCTCTCAAGCATCATTTGGCACAATTAATGATCCCACTGTCTAAATTTATCAATAAAGAAGATATTATGGGGGATGCAACAGAAAATGAGAAGCAGTTTGTTACTGTTCTGAATAAGATGCAAGATAATTTGATTTTTGCTACAGATTTTTTTGGTTATCTGTTACTATCTGATCAAGAAGATTCTCAGAATGCACCTTTGCTTAGCAGACTCCTTAATGACATTAGTAATATTGAGAAGAAAGCCTCCACACGTCAGAATATATGCTTACGGAATGGCGATTCTCAGGCTGGTTACAGTACAGAGTACGCATCACTAAGAAGAGACTTTGACAGGAAAAGTGATATTGCTGAAGGATTGTCTTTTGACCTGAAATTACTGCAAGAGTCTACCTCATATGCGAAGGACATGAAAGATAAAGCTGATGAAGTATCGAGTGCCCTTAGAAAGGTTCAACGAGAACTTGAAAGCAAAAATTCTGAGACAGAAGACATGTTGGCAAAACAGAAGACACTAGTGGAAGAACTGGCTGAAAATGGGGCTGCACTCATTATTTTAAGATCAGAATTAGAGCAATCTCAAGGTTCATCATCTGTGTTACTGAAGGAGAACAATGATCTGAGAGTGATGTTGGAAGAGGAAACTGTGAAGAGCAGTGAAATAAAAGCTCTGTTGGAAGACAAAGCTAAGGTCATAGAGGGATTGGAGAGTGAAATTCTATTGCTTAATTCTTCTGAAGAGGGGCGCCTCAGGTCAGATATTGAAGAACTAAGTAATAATATCAAAATATTATGTAATGAAAATGCAAAGCTCAAAGCCGAGATACTTAAGTTAAATGACAAGCTTGAGATGTCAATGGCTTTAGCTGAGGAGAATGAAGCTGCTGCTATTGAAGCTCGGCAAGTAAGTGCTGTGTTACTAGCACCCTTTGCTTTCCATCCAATTTGTATGAAGTTTCACCTGTCCTGCTTTTGTAGGCTGCAGAGATAAGTAAAATCTATGCAGAAGAGAAAGATGAGGAGGTTACAATTCTTGAACATTCTGTTGGAGAACTTGAATCTACAATAACTGTTCTCGAGGAAGAGGTAAGCTGCTCATTTCTCTGATTTTTGGTGCTCACTGTTTTGATAGATGATTCTTTGAGATTTTGCATAAGAAATGTAATATTTTACACCTGGTTGCTCCGAAGGTTATGGAATGACAGTAATTTCCAGAAGATAGATGGCTAAGTATATTAGACAGCCCAAAATTTTCATTTGCAATGATATAACATTGAGCCATTAGGGTGTAATCTTGTAAGGGTTGGTGCAAAAATTAAGCGAGTTGGTGAATAATTAGGCTTTAATGCGAATGGTGAGTTTCATCATGTATCGGATTTTACTGAAGGTACGCAACCTTAAAGAGGAAGTAAGGAGCTATCAAGCGCACAAACAATCTGAAGCTGAATTTCAAGCAGTTGAAGAGATGCTTACTGTAGAGAATGCCTCAAAATGTGGTGACAATGTGGAATTGTGTCCAGGGAGATGTGAACTAAAAAAGTGAGAATTTTATTCCTCTGATTTTTCTTAAAAAACCTAACCAGATGTAATTGTATAATCACAGTCAAATGCATTTTTATGATAGGAGATTGCGAGCTGAGCTTATTGCACATCAAGATACTAGAAGGAAGATTGAAGGACTCATAACGGAAGCAAAACGTAAAGATGAGGAGGTATATGCAGGAGCGATCATACACGATTCATGGAATTCTGTGTTTCCAAATAATCTTTTAATAACTTAGTTTCATTTACTAGAATAATCTTATACTATGTCCTTTTCATGTACATAGATAAGGCAGTGCAAAGAGCATATAGCTGAGCTGGTCCTGCATTCAGAAGCACAATCATTGCTGTTTCAGGAGAAGGTAGAAGACCTTCAGCTGTTATATATTTGCCAACATGGTTATACAAGTATCCAACACTACACATATGCTAATAATTCTTGTCGTGCAGTATCAGGAAATGGAGCACATGGTTTCTAAACAGAACTTTGGTTCACATGAATCTAATTCTGAGGCTGTCCATACAAAAGTGGAAAAGCCTTCAGGGCGAACAAGAGGATCTGGTTCACCTTTTAGGTGCATATCTAGCATTGTTCAACAAATGAACTCTGAGAAGGATCAAGAAATCTCTTTGGGCCGCCAGCGAATTGAAGAACTTGAAGCGTTGCTTAGTGACAAACAGAAACAGGTCATACTTTTTGCTCGTCTTTTCATCGTAGTTTAGGCAAATTAATTTGTGATGGTCAGCATGTATGTTGTTGCGGTTGTTGGACTTGACAAAAATACAGCTTCTGTTATTTATTTTTAGAAAATGACAGCTTCTGCTAATTAAAGAATATTGTCTCCCAATACCACATATGTCCTTAGAATATTGTCTCCCAGTATGTGTCCCACATTCACTGGGAGACAATGAAAACACAGTTGTGTTCTGTCTGTTCATTTCTAATTCTCTAACTATAAAGAATATGAATCCAGTATCCAGTGTAGAATGAAGTGCCTCAAAGGTGATGCTCATATACTCTCCTCTGTTCATAGATATGCTTGCTTACATCAAGACTGGCAGCCGTGGATAGCATGACACACGATGTTATAAGGGAGCTACTTGGCGTCAAACTAGACATGACAAACTATGCTGTAAGTTGCAGCAGCACCTCTACAGAGCTAGTCAGCATTAGGGCTCATTGTCTACTAACCAGTTCACTTACATGAGATTTGTTGTTGCCATGTTTAGAATTTGCTTGACCAGGAAGAAGTGCACAAGTTGTTATTAGCATCCCAGGAACAAATCGAACAATCGAAGGCGAAGGTAGGCCACAACTGCACAAGAAAATGTCTATTTACATTGTCCCATCATATAGCAAGCTGACAATTTCTATCTATCTTCATCTGCATTGTCAATCAAGGACGAGGAACTTGACGTCCTCAAAGAACAATTCGGCCATCTCATTCAAGAAAGAGACAGGTGACGACTGATAACTCCCTAAACCGTTTGTGCTTTTATCTTCAGTTTAGAAGTAACTGTTTAATCAAGGAAGCACTGAAAGGCACCACAAATTATCTGATACTGGATGCATGCTTTTTCTGTGCTTAAAGCTTGCTGGACGACATGGACCAACGGAAGGCGGACCTGCTGGAGACCCAGCTGCTCGTGGAACAGCTCGAGCAGCGGGAGCAGATGCTCGAGGCCCAGAACGAAATGCTACAGGTTCAGATAACTACTTGGACCGATCGAACTTCCGAAACATGCTACTGTTCTGTCCAACTCTGAAAGGTTCCGTGTTGCTGCTGCAGATGGAGAAAGACAAACTCCAGCAGAAGATGATGGAGATGGACGAGACGATCGAGCTGCTGGAAGGCTCAAACCGAGTCAGAATGGTGAGCGACGTCGCCTACTAACATGCTAACCCTCAGGCACTTTGCACTTGGATTTTCTGATCACCAAAATCTTTGTGTACAGGGGGATAGCCAGCGCTCGGCCGGCAGCGAGTTCAGCAGGAGGCTGGCGCAGTCGGACATGCTGGTGTCCCACGCGCGGCAGGAGCGCTCCCGTAATAACCACGCTGCGGCCGCGGGGAGCTCGCGGCCGCGGCACGGCAGGCACCACTGACACGGCCTGGCTGGCCGCTGCGCAGTACATAAACTGGACCAGATCAGATCAGATCAGACCAGACACTGCTTGTGTTTGTAGATCGGCGGCGGCGCATGTAGAGCAGGTTAAGTCGGAATGGCGACGGCTGCAAAGGATTTTTTTTTTTGCTGGCCTACGTGGTCTGAGTACATGTAAAGTTGAGACAGGTGTGATGTGTGCGTGGTTTGTGTATATTTTGCTCTGTATGTATGTGCACCTGCCACGTCTACGCGGCGAGTTTTCCGGCTCGGGCTGCCTCCGTCTGAAGACCCGACTGCATTTTATACTGCCCAGCGCACAGCTTGAGGCAAAGATTTGTGGAAGCACGAGCTGAATGTGTGTGTGTGCTGAAGATGGATTTGTGCACTTTGAATCGAGTCTTCTTTGGGGCCGGTAGTGTCCGGTCAATCATCAAAAAAGAAGAGGTTGTGTTGGTGGTCGGAGATGAGACGCGATTGGACAGCCGACCACATACTTCCTCATCTCTGGTGCACCCTTGCTCTGTCTATCCTCAGGGGTTGATGGTCATGGCCGGGGGCAAATCCATGCTTGACAGGGGCAACTTCTGCGCTTCTCTTTGCCATGGCCTTGACCGAGCCTTCCCAGCCTCAAGCATAGGAGGAAATCCTATGTTTGGCTCACCGGTCTAGGCGATGGCGGTGCCACAATGTTGTCCCGTCCTTAGAGCATTGAAAAGCTCCTTCTGTGATTTAATCGGCCCTAAGAAAGGTTTTTTTTTGAATGTCGGCAGTAGAACTGCCAAATTCATTGATAAAAAAAAGGTGTTACAAGAACCCTCCGAGGAGAAAAGCACCGCAAAAAGGCAGTGCAAAAAGAAAAGAAAGAGAACGGACCCGCCGGCAGCACCACAAACCCACACTCTATCATCAATCGAGAACACCATCAGAACCCATCGTCGGAATCTCCAAGGTGACGCCTCCAAGAAGGAAAACGATGTTGAAAACATCGTCGTCACCCGATCTGGCACTGTTTGATCTTAGGTTTTCACCCGGAGATCTCATGCTAATTGGTAGGAAGGGCGAACGGCTCCACAACGATACCTCCAAGGAGGAAGACGACACCCGTGGGTACCGTTACCGCCGGCAGCGACTGAGTCAATGCATGATTTTCA
>CBMN010002190.1:0-10634 GCA_000582825.1 Hordeum pubiflorum | reverse complement strand
AACTCGCTTGTACTAACAGATTGTTGGTTGGGGAAACATCTATCAGTTTTTTTTTGCTGGGTAAAACAAAGTTTTATTCCATTGTAATAGGGTTACAATCTGCTAAAACAAGATTTTGAATAAAAGGGAGGCCTCGCTGTAACCAACAATATCAGTCAGTAGTACATCTATCAGTTTGTTGGTCCGGAATACACACTTACGACGACCAACACTCGCTCGGGAATGCTTATATATATTTAACCTCGGTTGATCGATCGGGAATACTAAAACTCCCATCGAACAGTCGGCCGGCGATTAATGCCGACCAACTATTGATAGCCTAATTGATGTTGACATCAAATTTTGACGCGGTAAGAAACATATATAAGATGACCTTAAATGGAGAAGTGTTCAATATCAAAAATCGCGTGTGGTCGAGATGAACATTTTTTATATTTGGTTCATCTCCATCCGGTCTCATCTCGAGGGGCCGAAGTTGTGCTCAAAGTAATAATATTTGGTATTCAAAGCATTGCCCAGCCAATTACGCCTCCAAGACGGCCTCATATGAAAAAGTGGTCTATACGGATTGTTTTCGTCTCGTCAAGCCTATTGATTTTGAAATTTGATTTATCTTAATCAGAGATGATATGCAAAAGTTAAAGTCAGCGTAGTGTGGCCTTACCATGAGCAAAAAGTGATGCCCGGCACCAGACACCCATATGGCTCTGTCTGATTGGTAGCGTGAGTTATTACTTGTTTTGTGTGAGCTATTCGGCCCTCAAGATGGCCTCTAATCAAAAACGTCCAACACAAAAGTTATTCATCTCATCGAAAATGATAAATTTATTTTTGCAGCTCATTTCCATGTGCGGCAGTTTACTGCCTCAAAATTACCTGCAGGGTGCAGCCAGCTTTTAAACTAAATAGTTTTGGAAAGTTCGGACCAAACATCCGAGTTGGACCCAAACTAGGGTTTGGACGTGAACCCCCAACCCTTTCCTTGCACGGTAAGTCTACACGTCTCTTATATACATGAGGGGTGACGGCTGATTGAAATAACAACACACAATCATAAAACCCATCTACTTTTGTACCCTAGTTTTATATCTCTCCCTTATTATTTCTCTCTCGTTCTTCGTTCGTTCTTTGTGTTGAAGGACAGCAATCCTCGAGGCTCTAGGCTCTAGGTTGAGCGAATCTGCCTAAGGAATCCCATAGCCGACGTGCGTCTTAACAGGGTCCCTCCGGGACGCGTAGGGTTTCGGGTCAACAAAAGCGCCCACCAGATTGCTTGTGTGTCGCTCTTTTGGCCGGGTCTCCTTCAACGTGAGCTGTGGTGCATCACCCCCGGCGTCGAAGGTACACGGTGACATGTTCGTGTGCAAACGTCATGATGATCAATCACACGCACGGGAACCTAAAAAACTTACCGCCAAAATTAGTTGAGCCCACGAAGAAAACTCCTCTCTTTGTCTTCCCTATGCCTCCCAAATCCCTAATCCACACCCAATTTCCCCATCCGCTGCCCACACGCACTCGAGCCATTTCCCCGCCTGCCGCGCTCAAGCTCTGTCTTTGCCGCACACACTGCTATCGGCCCTATTCTTCCTTGAGTTATTTGGTGAGACATCTCTTTCTCTGGACTAATTTAAACAACTTGTCATTTGGTGATCATTATTGTGGAGTGTGTCCCTACCTATGAGGAAAAGAAAAGAAAAGGGGGAAATAAGAGGCCAAAGGCCCACAAAAAAAGAGGGGGAAAAGAAGAATAAAAGAAAAAATGAAAAGAAAAAAATGAAAAATGAGAGAAGAAAAGAGAGGGAGCACACTACTATCCTTTCACCACACGTGTGCTTCAAAGTAGCACCTTGCATTTACTTTCGAGAGTCCTCATGATACTCATTTTCATATACTAGTGGAAATTTTCATTATAGAACTTGACTTACATACTCCGATGACGAGCTTACTCAAAATGCTAGAGGTCTTCATGAGCAAGTAACTTAGATGCACATGCACTTAGTTCTGTATAGAGAGCTTTTATACTCTTATAGATTAAGTGTTTTTCTCCACAAAGTATCCACCATTCCTCATAAGAGGATAGGTTATAAATATGATAATTTCTTTGCAGAGGTGTGAATTACCTATTATCATTGAGATGGATTCCATCAACGCAGTGAACTTGATCCAAAGCAAGGTGGTTGATCGATCCTTGTATGCTCACCTTGTGCAAGATATAAAACAGTTAGTTAGTAGGCATAATGCTTGTATTACTCACATCCCTCGTTCGTGTAATAAAGCTAGTATAAGTTGGCATCCGTTGCTAGAACTAGTGATAGAACTATGACCTGGTTGGGGTCAGGGCCGCAGGAGGTCCTTGAGATTGTTAGAGATGATTGTAATGATACTTTGATTGAGTAATACAAACTTTATTTCCGCAAAACAAAAAAACTTCATATTCTACCTTCACTTGACTGTGACTACCAGCTCACTCTTCTCGATTACGTAGAACACATGCATACACGATCATTGCGGCCACTACATGAGCGAAGAATAGGATAGGATTTTTCTAAGGGAGTCTTTGTGGGTAAGTAACAGAAAGAACCCACAAAAAGAAATCTAAGTGAATTACAAGATTTGATTTTAAACCGATGCAGAGAGAAAAGGTTGTACCTAAAAATACAGTTATATATATATATCCACAAGTTCTCCAACTGATAGTGGATAGTGTAGCAACAAACTCTACTCGTAATAAAATTAAGTGTTGCGCGGCTCCAAAATGTCTCAACCTCAACATATTGAACATAAATACATCTTCGCTTAGCAATGTTGCATGCAGAAAACCAAACTAATTTAACTACTCAGGAATAAGCTCACTAAGGAACAAGTCGGCCGACATTGTGGTAGTCCACAGTAAGAGACAAGGCTTAAGGCAAGAGGCTTTCACTAGTTTGAGCTTCCTTGAAACGTGATATACGTATCTCGTTTCTGTACTATCTATCCACACAAATTTTCTCAAATACATTTGTGTAACACTGCACCACAGTATTTTTTATGAACAAAAAATTATTTCCAAAAATTCATGAGCCTTCTTCGTGCCAGCTCCTACCAGCAGGACAAAATGAGCGCGAATTTTTTTTGAGTCTACCCATGCCACTCGTTCCAATTGCCCGAAAAAGATGAGATAACTTGTCGTGGCGCCATTACCTGAGTTGCGGGAGATTTTTTCCATTAATAACACCGACATGTAATTGAAAACCATAGGGCAATGCAACAATAATTCGTACAGATTCATTTTCATGTATCACAGACACATTTGAAACCTTGTACATATTTCTCGAACATTTATACAAAACATTTTTAGTTCTTAGTAACTCAACTTGACACTAACTGCATGCTTGTTAATTGAGATAATATATGAGATATTTATCTTAAGTCATATTATAATTCATAAATAACATCAATATATGAACATACATATTGATGAACAATTTAAATATATTATTAGATATGTTGTCTTGTGCTAAACTGAGTTATGATGCATCACAATTTTTTTAAGTCTGAAATGTTTTTAAAAAACCACTATAGTGAATTATTCCTTAAATCTTAAACTAAAAATACAACATACTCCTTAATCTGTGCCACCTATGCATTTATATGCAGCATTAAATATCTACAAAACTTAGTAGAGTGTTCAAATCGATGGAGTAACTTGGTAGAGACTTCTAGACTATGACAATTGACCTTACCCGGGGTTAATTGGATAAATGCCACTCCAATTTTTGGTGATTCGGAAAAATGTCACTACAATTTCTATACTTTGGAAAATTCCAAATGTCACTGCAATTTCCAAACTTTGAAAAACCACTCCAACTCTCGCATACGTCTATAGATGCCCATGCATCCACTTGAGCTCGTTTTTTTTCAAAAAATTGTCATGTATCCCTCTCGTATTCATTTGAACAAAATAGCCCCTGCCCCAACATACTCATAGAGGAACATCTCCGTTTATTAAGCTTTATGCTTTCTCCTAAAGGAGATGGAGCGTGGTGGCGTGGGCTACATCCTGGATGTATGGCGAGAAAGGTCACAAGGAAAAGGATGGCAAGCCGTTCTGCAGCGAGTCAGCGCAAGAGAAGTATGAAACCTTCACAGCCATCTTCCAGGAGGCGCATGGGGTCGACGCTGATCCTATGTCCCTGCTCAACATGACAATGATACCCTCTACCAGCGCACCTAGCGGGTAAAATCCCTATCAGGATAAGGGTTTGGGAAAGTTAAATGCCCATGGGTTTGCAAATGGGAACAATAGTAAGATACTTAGCCTTCATCTCAGCGTATCTTTCACATTAGTATATGCCATCAGCTGGCCATGCATATGCTACACTTGCCAGTATATATTGTTGAGTGCATATGCTACATTTTTTTAGGCCAGAGAGAGGGACATGTAGAATACAGGATTACAGGGGGGAGTTAGTTGAGAGATGTAAACATGACAATCTTAACAGTAGTGTTAATCGCTTTACGGTTTGAATTGCTATACAAGAAGTAGAGGATTCATCCATGTTGTATATATTTGTGCATGGAGTGCTCATTATGAAACATCACTGTAATTAAAACTGCATCACTATCACATTATATCTTTGCATGGAGTAATCATTAACAAAAATTGAGTTGATAATTAAACTGCACTACTATCATAATAGTACAAAAGTCATTTCTAAAGTTGAAGGTATCTATCGCGGAAAGATCCACCACTCGTTCACTTCAAGATTCGTTCTTTTGGAAACCACATCCCAGCCCCAGTAGTATTTGTTGTATTTGCTCAGCATCCCACCCCTATTGCATATTTAAACCAATTCAGAGGATCCCTCCACATTTTGGCTCACATAGGTACACAAGGTCCATGCATAGCTCTGCTATTCTCTCCCTCTCCTCCCTCTCACACACATAGAAAAAGCTTTCTTAGTGATTCTTTAGTTGGTTAATATGTTTTAAACCATAATTTCATTTTTTAATTATTATATATTTGATATCCTTGCAACAAGACCTTTCAACCACGTCAATATTCAATATATTTTAAACTCGTTTAAATTTGTTGTTTCAAAAATTGATATAAACAATTGAAATAAATTTCATAAGTCATAAAAGTTATTCTAAAATGATTTTTCGTGACTTCAAAAATGGTTTCAATTTTTCAAAACAGTGATCTTTTTCAAAACTAATTTCAATTAATGGAACTAAGGAAACTAGTTTCACATTTCAAAATTGTTCTTCCTTTCAAAAAACTAATTTAGTTCTACAAAAGTGATTTCAATTATAGCAAAACAGTAATTTCATTCTTTTTGCACTTCCACTACTTTGAAATATTTCAGAAACATGTCTCGGTAGTTTCACTATCCTTTTCAGTTTAACTTACTTGAAACATTTCATGGATCACATAGTTCACTTTTTTGAACTTTTTTTTGCAACGTAACTATAACAGCAAGTGAAAAATTCCATACCCTATATTTAAGTAACAACCATTCACATAATTTCACATATTTCAGTAACACTAAATTTCAGTATTTGGCTAAATTTCAGTATTTGAATATTTAAATACTTCCAAATTTCAGTAATAAATATATGGTACATTTTTTATAATTTCAGTATCAAATGACACAAATTTCACTTCCATTTTTTTACACGAGATAAAAAAAATCATTAATAATAATATCAGAACCATTTCAGTAACTATAATCACATTCATTTCACGCATTAAAAGTGATTTCAGTTATTTCATTATTTCAAAAATTATTTATGTTTTCCACAAAAGCTGATTTCGATTCATGGCAACAACAATAACAAAAACCGTGATGCATGCAGGCCCCCCACATAATTGCAGTGGTATGCCTTAATGCATGTGTATTCCATTGGGGAATTGATTGAATCGCATAACTACTAGAATTGGCATCACCAATCTTCCAAAAGAGAGCGGTGGATCCTGCTAAATCTTTCCGTTTGATGGTAGTTCCAACTTGTGTAATACGGAGTAGAAGGTAAAACTGAGCAGGGCCCGTGCCGTTGCCGCCGGATGGTAGGTTGAAAACATGGATAAGTAGGGTTGATGACTGAATAACAATAAAATTTAATTATGATGTGGTGGCAAATGATTTGGCAGCCATGCATGATTGGTAATTGTGAAAGGGTTGCATGCATGGGAAAACAATAGTCTGTGGGGTGGTAGATTAATGACATGGTGGAAATGCACGGTTTAGTGATGTGGAAGCGTTGCATGCTTTGAAGAAATAGTTAGTGGGTTACAACTATTTAAGAATAGAAGATAAGATGCGCTCCCAACTAAGCAGATTTCATAATAGCAGTGCAAAACTTCAGCAGGTCAACTGCACGCCTCTTCCGAGGCTAAGCCGGCACATTAACGCATACTATTATTAGGTCTGCTGTTATGTGTGTCACTCAGATAAATTATACTCCTTGGTTTTTATTTACTCCCCATATTAGCTTTGACCGAAGTCAAACTTCATAAAGTTTGACCAATTTTGTAGAAAACAACTGAACATTTACAGTAACAAATTTATAGGATACAAAAATAGATGCAGTGATGAATCCAATAGCATTGATTTGGTGGTGTATATGTTAATATATTTTTTCTACAAACTTGTTGAAAGTATTTAAGATTTGACTATACAAACCAAATATGCGGAGTAAATAAAAACGGAGGGAATACTACAACTCCCTCCCATTCAAAATAATTGTCACAATTTCAAACTGGGGTTAATTCAAAACACTTATTATTGATTGGATTAGTTGTATAATACTCCCTTCATGCACAAATATAAGATGTTTTAAATATTTTAATATGAAATACATACAGACTGATATACTGAAATAACTGAACAAACACACTAAATCTATTTTATATACATCTAATTCAGAAAAAAAATTGAACATCTTAAATTTGTGAACAGAGGAGGTACATAATAAAAAGGACGGGAAAAAGCACTGAATTTCTACCCCTGTCCTTCGACTACTGCTAGAGCATAGGTAAATAGCCATGTGAAGTTGTACCAAAATTTCTTGGACAATTGTTGGTGCCTTAACAAACTTTTCTATAAGGTGCGACGACTATACTGAATCTCTTCAGGTTTTCTTTACATATGGACTTCCAGAAATATAAAACAATGTCATGCATCCCAAAAGGATCTATAAGGTGTATTGAAACATAAAGTAACCCAAGGAATGATCGCTAAAGTAGCTAATTGTTGAAGTAAATGGCCAGAAATTTAGAATTAAAAAGTAGTCAGGCCCTACAAATCCTATCTGTCTTGAGATAGTATTCAAGGTTCTCATGCTTCAGTATTTATGTATATTATAAAACCTTGGACGCGAATTAATATGGTGGATCTGCAGTGACAGCTGAAGGATGTAAATCAGGGACCAGGAAAGAAAGCAAGTTCATTAATTTTCCACCACAGCTTGATGCTTTTTCACCAACATAAACCAGTCATTTAACTTACATAACATCAACCAAAGTATGATCGCCATCTCATCCCTACTAGAATAGACCAGCCAGGTTAACTCAGCAGAGTCCCATCACTCACACCGGATAAAGATCCATCTGCCTTTTGTATAGCTAATCCTCATCAAACTTGATCTTCTTAGCTGAAGGCTGAACACTTCCGATCTGTATAACCAACAAAAACGTTAGCAACCAGCCAAATATCTAGTCATCACCTCACACAGCATACAATTATTGAAAAAAAATCATACTGATCAAGCGTTTAGCTAAAATGAGAAAGGCAGAAAGCAAAAGCTAATGTACTGATCAATTATGAACTGTTTATCCTTTACAACCTATGTCCAGTTGTCCACAGAGTACCGGCCGCATATGGCATGAAAAAAAAAATTGAAGCACAGCACAAAATATGATTAAGCAAAGCCTGGGATGAACATTGGTGCTATTGCATAAATTATTTGAATCCAGTACGCGAATGTAGATAAGAATAAATAAGCACTACTATAATTATCAACAAGCTACAAAGTAATACATGGCAAAACTGGCTCTAGGACACTAATTGTGTGTCCTTCGCCCCAGGTCAATAAAAAGGTTGAAATTTGCAGGGAAATTGCTGAACTAATTCGTATCTGGTTAAGTAAGATCAATTTACTAAATTAATGAACAGCATCAAGTGTTACTTACAAGGGCCGGGCACTCGTAATCGATACCAGCTGCCTTGATTCTTTTGCGACGCTTCTCATCCCGCTTTACAATTCCTTTGAGCATCTTCTTGTGCTCTTCCACTGTTTTATCCTGGTAACACAAGAGCTTATTAATCTACAGCGTAAAATTACGTGTTCCGGTTGTAGTTAGCAACAGATTACCTTACTAAGCCGCTTCCGTTCAATTGCTACCCGGTCAACTGGTATAAATCCCTTCCGCACACCTTTCCATCTAGAAGTGACAAAAGATGTGCAATCAAAACGCGAGAAACAGTGACTACGTACAGATATATGTTACAAAGTACAGGAAAACAAAACTGTAGTGATGTAAGAATTACTACAACCAACGTTTTCATAAATAAACAACCCAAAAAGAACAAGGATTCAAGAATAAATAAAGGCACAAAAATAAAATATAAGACAAGAACCTTGCAAGTTCTTACAAGAGATTACCACCAAGCTCCAGTGGTGCACTTATCAATGCAGTGGCATATTTACCGATTCATATTACTCTCACAAACCCTTGACTCACAAGTCCTCCATTATTGCATGTTTTTATCATCATAGTGAATTCTTGGTGTATAATTTTGTTTATGGCATTCACGTATCACTCATTATAGCTATTCAGATATATTTCTAACATGGCTTACAGTTTGTGTAACGCAATCAGCACACATCACTCGTTATAGCTTGCATCATTATTTTCTTTCTATGAACAGGCATAAAACCACCTGTGCAATGCAGTGGAAACAAATAGCCTGGTAATATTAACTGAGTGTCTGTAGCCTATAGGGAAAGCATATCACTGTAAACAGTATTCCATGAGAGAAACACAGAGTAGACAGCATTTTCCTAAGAATATACAATATTGACCTCATTTACTCGTAATTAACGTGTAGTCCTAAAGAGAAGGTGAAGGCTATGCTTCCGTTATCAAAAGGCGGGAAAAAAACAGAATAAGCAGCATAGTTGCAGTGATTACAATTTGGCATGAACTTTCTCCGGTGGGACAGGCGCAATCTGCAGAGTGTGCTCAAACAACAGGTAGTTATTCATCTCATCAGCTACAATCTTCGCCACCTGATATACCAAGAATATGCCAGAAGTTTGTAAGCAGACAACAAACAGACAGTGTGCCCCGATATATCCAAAAACGCCTGTGCTCACCTCAGGGTTCTCAAACTCGATGAATCCATAATGCTTAGACTTTCCTGTCTAAACACATCACCAAACAGCAAGTTAGACGCTTGCAGAAAACACAATGCCAATACCAAATACCTTGTGATGCAGCATAGGATATACCTTGCGGTTCCGGGCAACCCTGACCCTCTTAACAGCCCCAAACTGCTGAAAGAAACCTGCAAAAAACAACCAAACCAACAGAGACGAATATTAAGACCAGAGCCCTCCTCGCAGCCGCTGCGCTTCTCTAAGATCTAGTGAGGGAGACAGACCTTGCATCTGGTCCTCATAGAAGCCGTGGGGGATGTGGCCGATGTAGAGGACGGTGGCCGTGTTCTCTGGCTCCTCGGGCTGCTTCTTCTCCCGGATCCTCTGCTCTTTCCCCTCCAGCGGCTGCACCAACCAATCACAACACGACATCAGGGACAAGAAAGAACAAAATGGATGTGTGGGTGTTTTCCTTTCTGTTGTGTTCGATTCGGTTCAAGGGCAAGCACACACACAGACGCACCAGGAAATCCTTGCCCTCGCCGGTCTTGGGGCCGGCCGAGCGGCGCGAGAGCACGCGCCTCTGGTTCCTCTTCTTGTCCCTCAACCCCATCTCGCTGAATCAAACTTCTATGTAGCTCCCTGTAACTGAAGAAGAAATCAGGTTATCAAAGGTAGAATATAACAGCCGTAGGAGAGTATGAACTAAAAGATTACATTCTGACAAAATTTCATCAGTATACAAGTAAATGACGAATCTGGGCAACAAAGAAACGCAGACAGTCAAATCATCTCTGCCAGCTCATTCATATAGCTGGGTGTTTAATCCAGAGGAGCAACCATTAATCTGATTCTCAACTCGAATGCTAAGCTGCGCTATTCCGACACGAAATTCTTGTGGAGGAGACAACCATGGCACATCATACCAACCAGACAAATTTACATCCATATCATCAGTATATTCAAGTAAACGACGATTCTGGACGACACAGAAGTGCCGCGCATGATCAAAAGAAAGGCCGCACATAGAACCAATCAATCAACAGAAACCGCGTGGGAGCAGCAGCAGTCTTCCGGGGAGTTTCCTGGAAGCCATCGCCCGGCAGACCACGGCTTCACTGCCTTCACCCTCGCCCGGCAGACCACGGCTTCACTGACCCCATCGACCAGTCGCCATGGGCAACCACGTGGCAGCAGCAGCAGTCTTCCGGGGATTTGTCCTGGAAGCCACCCTCGCCCCGCAGACCACGGCTTCACTGCCTTCA
>CBMN010002189.1:0-10961 GCA_000582825.1 Hordeum pubiflorum | reverse complement strand
AGGGAGGGAGGGAAACAGAGCCCTTCCTTGGCAATCACATCGGAGAGAAGGGAGCGGGAACCGATCACGCACGCGCGCGCGCACGGACGTACCTTATTGTCGGATTTGGCGCGGAGCTTGCGGAAGACGGAGCTCCTGTCGGCGGCGCCGGCGTCGGTCGCCATCGCGGCGAGCCACCAACCCGATCGGGCGCGAGCCCTCGCTTCCTCCGAATTGAGGAGTAGGAGGAGAGATGGAGATGGATGGGAGGAGGAAGTAAAGAGAGAGGAGGAGACGCCACGCACCCGCACCCGCACCCCGACCGAGGCGAGGCGAGGAAATGGTGCTGTGCCTTTCTGCTTCGCACTCCACCTCCACCTCCACCTCCACGTGTGCCTCCATCAGAATCAGCACCTGTGCCCTTTATCTGGGCCGCGTCGCTCTACGGGGACTCAGCCAGTAAGAAAATTCTGGCCCGCAAGGATCAAGTAGCGGGGATTTTTTTTTTGTGAACAGCAAGTAGCGGGGATAGTGAGCCAGAGTGGCCGCCGCCCGGGAGCTCCTATTCGACGGGTTTTGCGTCGAACAGCCACGCGACACACGCAGGGACCCCGCGACTAGGCCGCCCCAATAGTGGACGCTGTAGCGAGTGCGCCTGTTTGCTGTACAGGAGCGCAGCGATGTTAAAAGGAAAAAAAAAGAAGCGCACAAAATACTGGCTAGGATTCAAACTTTGGACCTCCATCTTATGTATGAGAGAAGCTAACCAGTGGAATTAACAAACGTTCGTGTAAAAAGGGTAGCGTAATGGTATAAGAACTAATTCAAACAGAATCCGAACTAGTTTTTGAATTTTTTCAAACATTATTGGGAAATTGTGATAATTTATTGAAGAACTCGGACAATTTTTCAATTTTTCAAAAAAATAAAATAAAAACGTAAACATTTTTTGAAAGAAAGAATTTTGAAATTCCTGAACATTTGATGAAAACGCGAATGTTTTTAGAATTTTGAGATCAAAAATTTGATAACGGGAACAACTTTTGAAAAGTGCAAACATTTTTCGAAATTCCTTACATTTTTTAAAAACTCAATCACTTATTGAATTTTGAGAACAAAATTTGATAATGGGAACTCTTTTTAATTGTTGAACTTTTTTCAAAGTCTCGAACATTTTTTGAAAACACAAACAGTATTTGAATTTGTAGGACAGTTTTTAATATTCTGAATAGTTTTTGATAATGGGAACATTTTTTGAATTGTTCGAATTTTTTTGAGAAGCAGAAACATTTTTTGAAAATACGAACATCATTTTAAAAATGGAACAATTTTTAATATTCTGAACATTTTTGTAAACATGAACATTTTTTCCATTATAAGAAAATTAAAAAGGGAACAATTTTTTAAATCATGAACATATTTTGAATTTTTAGAATTTTTTTTGAAATGGATAGCAATTCTGAAAATCCCAACAAAATTGAAACACGAATAATTTTTGAATATGTGACCAGCAATTCGAAAACAAGAACATTTTTTGAGTTTGTGATCAAGTTTTCAATACAAGAATAAAAACATTCCAAGCAATTTCCGAAAAAACGGGAACATTTCTTGAAATTCCTGAAGAAATTTTAAAAATGGAAACATTTTTTTTAAACACGACCATTTTTATAAAATTTGAATTTTTTTTATAAGCATGAACATTTTTTAAGTTTCCAAACAATTTTCAAAACATGATCTCTTTAAAAAAAGAAAAATAAACTTGAAACATAAAAAAGAAACAGAAATGGAAAAGAAAAGAAAAAAGAAAGAAGAAAAATAAACAGAAAAAGGAGAAAACCAAAAATCAGACATAAACAGGAAAACCGGTTTAGGGAACCTTCTAGAAGTTTCCCAAAACAAAAAAATGGAAGGGAAACTCTAGAAGGTTCCCAAAACCGGAAAACGCTGCATCATGTTAATGGGCGCAGCCCAGGTCATCGCTCAATCGTCACGTTTGTGCGAAAGACCGACACTTTGACGCAGTGAGCGGCAAATAGGGAGTTCCCCGCCGCCCGCCCGTGTTGTTTCCCGGTTACAGCTTCATGCAGGATTCAGAGCCCACCGCACATTTCGGCGTCCACTCCTATTTACCGCCTATAGCACCGGTTATAGGGAAAGGACGTACACATCGCACACACCCCTGCTAGAATTCCTGGACCGGCCCATTTAGACACGTTCCTATCTTTTTTTTCATTTCTGGTTTTTCGGTGAGTGGTCCTATTCGGCGCCTTCAGCGCCGGTTCATCGATCTTGTGCCGCTATGTTTCTAAGTGGGCTGCCTTGCCAAAAAGACCACTCGATCCCACCCTGCAATCGGTTGTTTCTTTCTATTGTTCGTATAGAGTTTCTTCGGTTTACTCTTTCGTTTCAACTGACTGTTTCGTTCAGAGATTCTTTAGTTGGATGTTCCGTTCGACCAGTTTGTCGGGGTGTCAAATAGGAAAGAAAACACATATGGTAACTAGTCAGCTTGAGGTACAGTTTGAATGTTGTGTGTGATAAATGTTTGACTGTAATTTAATCTGTTACTTTGTTTGCTAGTTGTAACTTAGTTATATAGTGTGGCTGGAAAAAAGATGAAGAAACAAACAAGAATAGGAAATAGATAATAAGGAAAAAAGTAACACTTTCTTCTTGTGAATTGAAAAAAGACTTTGGTTAATTTTTGAACAAGTTATAGAATGTCAAAACTACTTGATGTTTTTTGGAAAGAATTTTGATCTTCTAGTAACATAGATCACATCAACAATATCATTTTATTTAAAGTTGGTGTGAGTTTCTAATTACACTCCTAGAAAATGGTATTTGATGCATACTCGCATTCTTGTTCCTTGTATTTGCTTTTTTTCCCTATAAGCATGAAGAACATCATCTTTCATCTTTGTGCTTTACCGGTAGTCAGACAATTGCAATTGACTTTCATCATGTCCCTCCTTCACATATTGTTGTTCCTATTGTACACTTACATTTTTTTTGTGATTTTAGTGAACTTTGTTTATAATATTTATGAAAATGAAAATAAATAAATCTTGGTTGGGCTTTTTATATTCATTTTTGGAATAAACAACTTCCTAGAAATATTTGAAAACATGTTTGAAATTTTGTTTGAACAATTTTGATATTTTTTGAATTGCAAGTACTGAAAAAATAAGAAGGAAGAAAGATAAACCAATAAAAAATTAAATTAGTCAAAAAAAAAAGTAGCTGCTGGCTCTGAAAGCAAAAGACAATACACCCAGTTTTATGAAAAAACTGAGAATTTTTAAAAAGTCACGAAACGAGGACTAGTTTTTTGGAAAATACCGGGTTTTGAAAAACTTCATGAGTATGAAAAAACTTAACGAATTTAAGTAAGTTTTTCAATTTGAAAAACCCATGAATTTGAAAATAATCCAAATATGTGGAAAAGTTCACAAACTTAAAAAAGGTGAACAATATATGGATTTGTGAACTAATTTTGAACAAGGGGTGAACATAATTTCTATTTGGTGAATTGATTTTTGAAATGGGTGAACAAAATATGGATTGGGGTACCTTGGTGATTAGTTTAAAAAAGGGTGAACAAAAATTCAAATTGGGTGACTAATGTTTAAAATAGCAAAGTAATTTGGAAATGGGTGAACTAAATTTAAGCTAATTTTGAAAATGTGTGAAATATATTTGTTTTATTGAAATAATTTTTTAAATCAGTGCTCAAATTTTTAGAAAAAAGGGTGAACTAAATTTGTTTTTTTGTGAACTAACTTTGAAAAATGGGTGAACTAAATTTCAATTTGGTGAACAGTATTTTTATTTTTGAACTATTTGTGGAAAACGTGAATAATTAGTATTAGGTGGCCTAATTTTTAAAATGGGTGAACAAAATTTGTATTTGGTGAACTAAATTTTTAAATGGGTGAATTAATTTTGAATTGCGTGAAGTAAATTTGAAAATTGTTGAATTAAAGTTAAAACGAGTAACCTGATCTTTAAAATGGGTGAATTAAATTTTAATTGGGTGAACTATATTTTTATTAGTGAACTAATTTTGAAATGGGTAAAAATATATTTTAAAAAAGGGTGAAAAGAATGTGTATTGAATAAAGTACTTTCGAAAATGGGTGAACAAATTTGTTTTTGATGAACTAAATTTTAAAATGGTTCTGCTAATTTTGAATTGGTTGTACTAAATTTGAAAATGGTTGAACTGAATTTAAAATTAATGATTCAATTTTGAAATGTGTGAATGTGTGTATAATATAATGAACCATATATGTATTTGTGAACTAGTTTTGAAAGAAGGTGAACACACAATCGTGAATTTGAAATAAAATCACGAATCTGGAAAATTTCGAAATTCAAAAAAATATGAGTAAAGTTTGTAATTGAAGAAAGGTCACAAATTTGAAAAAATATTTGGAATTTGAGAAAATTGACGAATTTAAAAAATTGGCGAATTTAAAAAATCACGAATTTGAAAAGGTTAATTATCTTGGAAAGGTTTTTGAATTCAAAAAAAGTTCATGAACCTGATTTTTTTGCAAATCTGCAAAAAGTTCATGAACTTGAGAAAGGTTCGTGCATTTAAAAATGAAAAAACTATGAAAAAACAAATGTGAAAAGAAATAGTGGACAAACACAGGGCCGAAAAAGTAGAAATGAAAAAACCTCCGCGCACCCATACATATACCTTGCGCGTGAGCGCCAGCTCCATTTCGGCGGCGCACTCGACTCCACGGGTAGCGACACGGCCTACGCCGACGAGCACCCGCCGTCGCCCCCTCCTCGCTCGTTTCCGCCTGCATCCTCCGTCGCTCTCAGCCTCCGCGCACCCATCTCCGCCTGGTCGACGTCGCTCGTACCGTCTGCGGCTCCAACCCCTAACCGATCCGATGCCGGCTGCCTGTTCGACAGAATGCCTGAGAGCGTGTCGCCCGGTGGGGAGGACCGCATCGGCTCCCTCCCGGACGATCTCCTCCGCCGCGTGCTGTGGTTCCTTACCTCGCACGAGTCCGTCTCCACATGCGTGCTCGCTCGCCGCTGGCGCCACCTCTGGAAGTCCGTGCCCGTGGTGCGCGTCATGGTGCCGGTGCCCATGGATAGAGAAGTGGAGGGAGAGCTCTGGTTCGTCAATGCCCTGCTTCTCCTCCGCGACCGGGCGCCGCTGCATGAGGTGGATATCAGAACCTACCTCCACGAGCCATCCACACCCCTCAGCGTTGAGCTGTGGCTTCGATATGCCGCATCCTGCCATGTCCCGATGTCCGGGTGCTTCGAGTTTGAGTGCGGCGTATTTACAGTCGGCGTCTGCAGCTACCCAACATGACTCTCGTCTGCCAGCACTTGACAGTGTTAGATATAGTTGGTGTGAAATTTGAGGAGCGCACTCTGAATTTTTCAAGCTGCCCAATGCTAGAGGTATTAGAGATGTATGATTGTAAAATCAGCGCCGAGAAGATCTTGTGCAAATCATTAAGGAGTCTAACTATGGAAATGTGCCGTTTCGACCTGTATGACTCTGTTGCCCAAGTCTCACTGCCTTGAAACTAGTTGACAATTTGGGTTAGACTCCTTCCCTTGAGAGCATGCTGTTATTGGTAACGGCACTTGTCATGTTTGATGAGGAATGGTATGACCGTGAAGAGTGTTATGATCATTGTCCTAATGGTGGTTACTATGGGGACTGTGGTGATGAGTTATGTCCTTCTTGCCTCTTTCAAGGCGATGATTGTGTGCTTCTAGAAGGTCTATGTGACGCTACAAATTTGAAGTTGACAAGTGCTTCTCAAGCGGTATGCTTTCACGTTCACTGTCTCCTAGTGTTGATTGCCATTTGGTCCTGTACATTTGTATATATCAATAGAAACATCTTAGGGAGGCTGCTTATGGGCATTGCATGCATGTTGCCAATTCACATTTGAATCATTATGATTCTTTGTAGAGATCACCTAATAGTTGGTTCGTGCAATGACAGTACATTATGCATATCAGCATCACTGTGTTTTGCGTTGCTAGTTTATACTTCTGATGTTATGCTATCCAAAGGCATAAGATTAATATTTACTTTCATAGTACACGTTAATTTTTGCCACATTAGATGGTACAGCTTAATTTATTTTTTATTAAACCAGAAACTTGCAAATCTGAGCTTCTATTCCATTCAGTATTACTAAATCAAGTACGCCCTCCGTTCCTAATAATACGTTTTGGCAGTTCAATATAAACTGCCAAAACGTCTTATATTGAGAAACAGAGGTAGTACTTACAAAGTTAGACCTCGAATAGAATTTAATCTCCACTTTATCCAGATTATTTGCACCAGGGATTTTAAATGGTGCCATACGTTTAGCAAGTTAAAAACATTGTTTCTCAATGAGTGGTGTCTGGCTGCTGACTTCGGTGGACTGGTTTACTTTCTTCAGCACTCACTAATTCTAGAGAGGCTTACCCTTCAACTTAGATTTCATAAGGTACTATATATTTTCTAATTACATCAGTTTTTGTCTTTGAAGTCACCATCGCAGTTGATTGATTTCAGTTATATATCAATATTTTCTACAGCAACAATCTGTGGATGGAAAAGATGAAAGCTATAGGCCAAGAAAACAATTCTTGGTATCAAAGAATCTTAAAGTAGTTGAAATCAAGTGTCACAAGGAAGATGAAAGGATTCACCAAATTGTAAAAGATCCTTGTTAGCTTTGGAGTACCTCCTGATCTTATTGACAACCAACAGAACAATGTGTGGTCTGATTGTAAGTAACCATCACCACTCCAAACTGATCATTATGTTTCTTCCTCGTAAAATTTCTGCAGTCAGCATGTTTGTGTAAAATTTACCAATGGAAGAATGTATCAATTATTTTAGACAAAGTAATGGATATTTTAATTTGTAAAACTAGACATTCCAACATTTCGTGAAGCTAGCAAGGTAACAATTCCATATCATATTTCAAAAAGAATCTAAAGCTAGGTCCAAGGAGCACTGCATGATATATCATCTCGCACCATTGTGCATCCTTTTGACTGCTAATGCCACCATACATTACCTGGACCCACAACGGCAAATGTTAATAGGCATGCAAAAGAGCGAGTTACGATTTTTTTATCAGTTTTGTTTTAACAAAGCATCCTTTAAGTTCAACAATAACTAGGTTAAGTTGAATGTTGGCTCAACCATCTCAGAAATGTCCTATAGTGCAACTGAAGCATTTCCTGCATTTGGGTGCCCCTCGCTAGCCAATTGTATCTTCTCGTTTCTCTTAGTCCGATCTTCCATGCGCTGATTGTGTCTTTTTATTCAGGCCCCAGTTCCGAGCAGGAGTAGTTTCAGCTGGCAATACTGTTTCTTGGTTTTACGGACTTCATGTCTCTGAATCTGGCACTGTGCGATCGTTGTGTCTTTGTCTACCCGGATCGTGTGCCTGTCCCTATCCTTCCCGTTTGTATGAAATTGTGTAGAATTTGGTACGCAACCGGACTAAGTTAGAGAAAAAGGGCATCCTAGTCTGGTTGCGCTGCTGCTCATTTCCTCAAGTCAGCACAAGGCCATGGCATCTATGTCACTATATGACTGATATGATGTTTCCAACGGAAGAAAGTAAAGCGGGTGAGGCGTGGTCAGGTCGGCAGCTAGCTTTTGATCTTTACTTTACGCAAGTGTGCTCTTGCTCTTTGGTGTCAAGCTCAACAAGGTAAACATTAACTGATGCCTTTTTTTCCATGTATGTATGTCCGAGGAAGGAACTGTGGTAGGCCTATGGCCGACCTTAACTGAAATTTTCTTCCAGAAACTTGCTACTCACATTGACCACTGCGGAGCTTGACATGCCATTGCTAGAGCCTAATTTGCTTTGCGCATTCGATTCTTGTTCGGCAACGACAGTTTATACAAGCATACATAAATGTTGCTACTACCTCTGTACACAAATGTAAGCCGTTTTTGCGTCTGCATTTGTTTACAGAGGGAGTGCTCTCTGATGTTTACATTCGTTTTGGTTGTTCCATGCAGAGAGCCAGAGATGCTCAAATTCGGACATAGAGAGCATTTAAGGTGGTGTCTTATTAAGAAAGGGAGAAGAAGAACTAGGCGTACTTGTAGTTAGTTACAGGACCGCATGCATTAATCCTGATGACTTGATAACAAGAGGTGGTGGCGCGTTGCTTTCAGATTGAGAAGAGATGCCTTTCCACCTGGGTGCTACTGCTAGGTAGCCATCAGAATAGTTTGTGCTTTCACTGAACATATGAAAGAAAGGAGCTAGTAAAAGGGAGGGCGTACTAGTGAGCTAGGAGAAGTAGCTAGCACCTGGAAAGCAGAGAGATGGAATATCGCTCCTGCTGCAGCACCTTTAAAACGTGCGAGGCTTTTATTAGTAACTGAAAAGGTGGCCGGAAATCGATAGATAGGGGAAAGTAGAAGGTGATCTATTGGTCGATCTACCGTGGAAAAAAAAAACACGTACTCCCTCCGATCCAAAATAATTGTTGCAATAGTTAATTTGGATCGGAGGTAGTAGTAAAAGTCAAATGGTACGTGCAGTTAGCTAGACCTACTACTTTCAAGAGGGGCATGTAAGGGCATCTCCAGCCGTTTGACCTTCATAGGGTCATTTTTTTCACCGGCGAGAGGTGAGCCGGCAGAAGTTTTGGGCTGTGGGCTGGGGGCTTGTTTATTCCCAGCCGGTCCCTCATGCCATGTCTTTTCCTTGCATTCGATTGGTGCACGCCTCATGCTGGTCTTGCTCCATGCGTGGTCCCGTCGTATGCACATGTGAGAAAAAAAGAAGAGAGAGGAGGGAGAGATCCAATAGCCCCATAGTCAGCCATGCAAAAAAGCACCGCTGGCATCCCCGGCTGCCCTCCAGGATCCTGGGTTTGGGTTTGTTTAGCCGGTGCTATTTTTGGCCATACCCGGCACTAATCGAACTCGTGGGGGCGCGAGTGGGAATTTTTTCTTCCGTCCACGTAGAAAAAGTGTTCCTGAGGGCCTTCCTGGGACGGGTGGAGATGCTCTAACCCACCTGAAGTTCGATCTTGATGGCTGAGAGTGCAAGGCCATCGGTTGATGGTTCTCTCGCTAAGTTTGTACCATTACCAATAAGATGTTCCCTTATATTCACCTCCTGAAACTCTCCTAGACTGTGGTGGCCTTATAGCGCTTGACGGTAGATGAAGCATGATTCGTCCACCAATTCCACATTTCCATCCACTAGCTTTTGGCTCTAGCGATGCTATTGACGTGGACGTAATCTTGACCCGAGGCGGCCGGTCGTGCACAAGATAGGAGAAAACGTGTTCCACGCACTAAGCTTTATTATGTGCGCGCCTCTTGTTTGCTATGCTCGTTTTTCTTTGTCATATCACGCTCACGCCAAATGAATGAGACGAGAATAAACAAGACGAAGAAAAACAAGTAGCTCATTGTTACGACAAATGAGATGATTTGTTGTGCTCATTTTGCAGCACTATTAGCTCTAGTAACAGTTTTTCACAGACCAGAATGAACTCGTGAAAAAGGGAATGTCAGAAACAACGTACCTTGGCATGCTGTGAAGCTTGTACACATTTTCAATGACCCCATGTTTCTCCACATCCGCTCTCGCCCCACGGGACGCCAATCCAAGGGCCCATCTGCTCGGTATATAATCAAGGAAGTTACTGAGATTGGATTGGCTCGTCTAGCTTGGATCAAGATTGGATTGGCTCGTCTAGCTTGGATCAAACAGGAGAGTCCATCATCCACGGTGGAGACCTGTGATTAGGCCGTGAAGGCCGACTGTATAATCTCCATCAACCCTAGCCGCCGACCATCATCATCATCTCCATTGTCATCTACATCCATCTCCATCTCCATCTCTGGTGCTGCTTCCAGACCATCACCATCATAGAAGAAGGAAGAGGAGGCTCCGTCACCGTGTCACACCGTTCTCCGGGCCGGTGCCATCTCCAGCAACACCGCCATGCCTTCCTCCTTCCCCGACTTGGTCTCGGTGTAGAAGGAATAGAGAGGGATATTAGCCTCGGGGGCATATATAGGAGTACATGGCCATCTTGAAGTACAAGACAAGCTAGAACAAATCCTAGTCTATCATATGTTTCCTAAATAATCACGATACTCAACATCTTTCCACAGTTACAACGGTAGCGACGCGGAACGTGAGACCGGAGAAGAATCCGAAGGTCAGCCGATGGACATCCCCACACAGTCATAACGCTCAACGCATCGCAAAAGTTGCGACTAGAGTGGAAACCGACGAGATTGCTCAAGCAGGGCAGTAGCCCTTTGTATCGTTGTCGAGGTAGCCGAGAGCATAGGGTGGTGTAGCCGTGGTCGAGGTAGACATGCGAGGGACACCGAGGTCGATGGCGAGTCAGGGTGGCTGGTGTCGAGGTAGTCGTCGTGGAGCCGCGGGCACAACGGGGCGCCATGTTAGTCATGGGCATAGTAGTGCGCCGGGATGAAGACTGGGTGGATGACGTGCCGCACCAGGTTTGCCAAGCCTGGGGACACGTCGTGGAAGAAGGCACGCGTTGGTGTTGCAAGAACCAGGCATGCGTAGACAGAAGAAGTCGATGTTGACGAGGCGCCGCACCAGGCTTGCCAGACCCGAGGGCACATCATGGACAAAGGCACGCGCTAGTGTTGCCAGCACCGGGCATGCGTAGACGGATACCTGCACGAGCTATACGCCATGTCAAAGGGGCCAACAGAGGAGGACTCGACGACGAGGTGCACGAAGAAGTAGGCGGCGAAACCAGAGGCAGACTGTGAGGGCCACGTCGGTCGTCGGTAGAATCACGCCGGCGGTGCTCGATGTAGGCGAGGTAGAACCGGACAACGCAACGAAGATCGTGCGCGGATGGCAGTGTTCTCGCGCCTAGGGAGGCGACGTGGCGCATACCACGTAGAAGTCGACTCGCAGGGACGGCGGAGTAGACCGTATTGTTGGGGAACGTTGCAT
>CBMN010002184.1:0-10228 GCA_000582825.1 Hordeum pubiflorum | reverse complement strand
TCAAAAAATTATGCAAGCAGAACCATGGGCATAGATTTGAAACTTGTAGTTTAGGGCATATATTTCTCGAATTTGTTATAAAAAGTCACATTTAAAAAAATCAACTTTAGGATCATGGTGTTTTTTTAGAATGACATGACTTGACGATGTCGGCAGCATATATAAAATTCTCTGCAATATTCCTGTCAGATATGAAACATGTTTGGTCACCACGAACGAGTAGTGGGATTAAGATGATTGGTCAGGTCATTGGCGACAACTTTAACTCAGCAGTTTTACAATGATGTAGACTGATATGTGCTTGGTTATTCTTGTCTGAGTTGTGCATTGAGGTAATAGAAATCGGAGAAGAAAGGCCGGGTAAAGTATTTTAAGATGTGCCAGTGCTTCCAATAGAAGGCAGGCTGAAGCCACCCGGACCGAGTTTTGACAACCCCATCACCATCTCATAAGAAGAAGAAAATTGCAAATAGAAGATGTCTGAACTGAAAACTGGTGGCATTATTGATAAAAAAAAACTGGTGGATTGCTTAGCCTGCTTTTTTTTGGAACCATGCTAACCCTCTTTCGATTTAATCAAACGGAAATACACATCAGTTCTAGAGTTTAAACAGGGGACGAGAAAGAAGGGAAAGCGAGTTCAACGCACTGCTAGAACTGCCACTGCATTCGCCTGATATCGGAACGTACGCTATGGGCGAAAACCTAGACGTCAACGAAACAAAAGAAACTTAGCCTGCTGTATTAGCGGGCGCTGGCCTGTTTCGTGTTCCATCACAATAATGGTTTAGCTAGCTGTTAGTTAGTGGCAATTGATCGATAGAAAAAGAGCATTAGCGGGCTCTGACCTGTTTTGTGTTCCATCATAATAATGGTTTAGCTAGCTGTTTGGCAATTGATTGATAAAAAAAATCATTGTTACAGGTAAAGAGTACACTCTGGTTTCGTTTCTACAGAATGAGTCATGTTTCTTTCCTCCTTTAGATTTCTTCTTTTAGTTTTCTATATGCATTTGAGTCAAGCTCATGTGTATACATCTGCAGAGGACAAAAACATGATGCAAAATATTGGTGCATAACGGTGACAGCCTGATGAGTGAGGAAAACAGGTCCCAATCATTAGAAAGTGCAGGCCTGAAGATTAAGTATATGAGGCGAGGATGCTGCACATAAGAAGAAGATAATGTAGCTTGCTTATTATATTTCTTTTATATTTGGATTGCTTTGTTTATGACTGATCAACAAAGAAAGGCGGTTCAGTTGGTCCTTGAGACGACTTTGTCATCTACTCCATTTCTATATATATTATTTAATACATATGGTTGTGTGCATTTATTGATGCAGAGGCCGAGAGTTTCAACATCCTTAAAAAAAAGATTTACTCTCCCCTTCTTGAAATATAAAGGGCGTTTGAATTTTTATGGTCTTCGTCCCACAACTTTGACTATAATTTTTAATTATTGTAGATCTGCAAAAAAATGTAAAAACATATGAAAATGAATTGTTTCCCATGAAAAATACAAGAACTATTTATACATTTTTAATCCATCTACTTTGGTACATATTAATGGTCAAAGTCTACATCAAAGACCGTACAAAGTCAAGTGCGACTTACATTTTAAGGATGGAGCATTAATTGGAGGTGTTGATTGGTACCGACGCTTCGGAGTCTAGGAGCTTGGTGGGAGATCTCTGGTGGGCGTAGCGGTCGCGAGGCTTCTTCGTTTTTGTTGATCCGCCGTTGTCGGCATTTGTTCCTTTTGTATTTTTCTTTCGTTTCTTTCGGGCGTGACTATGCTGCTTCCGCCCCAGCACCTATCGTTGGTTGTNNNNGTGTTGCTTGCTTTGTAATACAAAGCGGGAGGAACCCTTTTTCAGAGGAGTGATCAAACCTTATATCACTAGGACAAGAAATCTCTGTTTTGGCCTATGGATGAATGGAACTTCACCTAAGTGAGACCCCAAAGGATGATATTCCCCAAGTCATGGTAGAAGTGAATGATATCCTTTGTTGATGAGGAATTTTTACTGGTAATGTCATGAAAAATCCGGAAGCACAATCTCTTTATAATGGGGTGTGCCAGCGGCAACGTCCTCGGGCCACATTAAAACTAAGTGTAATGACCACTGATGGGACTTTTCGGTTCCAACAGTACGTGGTGGCGGTTCGGTTTTCGATCAAAGTTGTCAGAACTCGGCCCAATCGACTCACCTATGCCAGCATTGAGAGACTTCGCCATTAATCCACTTAGTCCTTGATAGGGTTTGTGTATCCGATGAGTATAGCTAGAAACACTTTGTAACGATCCTAGTTGGAATTTGTCATATAGCGGAGGTAGATTCCATCTCGGGTTGAAACATGGTTGCAATAGGGGAAAACACAGAGAGGAATATGGAACTCGCCTGGAAAGCCGAAGATCGAAGCCGCTTTGAGGAGTTGATCGATGTCCTCAGCTTAAAGACCAGTTCAAGGGCTACCGACGGTGTCATGGACTGGGGGTGCTAACCACGTTGGCCTGCTAATCATGGGCCGGACCAAGGACCCCGAGACAACTGAAGAATGAACCGTGTTTAGCATGTCCCTCGGCACACTCAAGATTGAATCCTCCGAAGACTTGGGCATACTCCAAGGCACGATTGAATCATCCACATGTTTATCCCTAGATATAACCGACCTACATGTAACTCTAGGTATCCCCGGTGCTTATAGATGAGGGTTTAGTACATATGGTCATGTTAAGATTCATTCGCATATGATGTCGAGGTAAGTTATCTTGTACATTGTACCCCATCCATAATCAATACAACTTCAGCATGACCTAGGGTTTTACCTCTTCGAGAGGGTCTAAACCTGGGTAAAACACGGTGTCCCGCTTTGTCATGTTGCCATCTAGCCAAGATCCACAGCTCGGGACCCCCTACCCGAGATCCGCCAGATTTAACCGCAACACTTAGGGCTTCGTGGTCTTATGTCAGGCATGATAGACAACATTATCCCTTGATCTTTTTTTCTCTCAGTCACCAAAACTGTGTTTGCAAATGAACAAATCACATGTCCTCTTATGCCGAGGACGATATGTGGGACACATCGTCAGAGAAGCCTTGTCGGGAGCATGATATGTAGAGGCTATCGATTATCCTAGGTCTTCCTCGCTGCGCCAAGAGCCTTGTAGTTTGCTGTAATCGACAATGAAGAACAAGAAGCAAAAATTATGGTAAAGAAGTAGATGAAAATAAAAGTACTCTCCGGACGCAGAGGCCAGGGGTATCCTTCTTTCCAAAAAAAAAGAAGATTGTTTTTTGTTCAATTGTGTGTGTGTTGTAAATTGGCCACCACCCTTCGCATATTTATAGGGCGGCTGGTCTTGTCATTGGAGAGTAGGATACCTAGTCTAAACATTCGACTATCCAATTTGACCATATAATCTCATTCCATACATGTAACTTTCCTTTTCCCTTTTTCTTGTCTTTCAATCGTGCACCAAATCTAGTTATCAACAAGAACCTGTCACCCTTCACCATGCCTACATCAAACCAGCCAAAAAATTGTCCATGTTTATGCCTTTATCGAAGTCACCAGTCATGGTCGTCAACATGAACACGTCATCGTTGACAATGTCATCAACGAAACCGCCACAAATATGTCTATGTTCGCGTCATTATCGAAGTAACCAATCTTGGTCATCAACAAGAACTCATCATCCTTCACCATGTCGCCAACTAATCCGCAAAAAAAAAAATGTCCATGCTCGCGTCTTTATCGAAGTTGCCAGTCATGGACATCAACACGAACTCAACACCCTTCACCATGTCACCTATGTAGCTGCCAATAAATTGTCCATATTCACGTCTTTATCAAAGTCTTCAGTCTTGGTCATCAACACAAACTCATACCCCTTCAGCATGTCGCCAGCGAAGCCGCAATTTTTTTTTGTTCGTGTCTTCATTGAAGTTGCCAGTCTTGATCATCAACACAAACCCGTCACCCTTCACCATGTCGCCAGCTTCACGTGATTATCGAAGTCGCCAGTCTTGGACGTCAACATTCATATTTGGAAGATTAAAATTCCTTTAAAAATCAAAATATTCATGTGGTTTATACACAAGGAACTGATTCTTACTAAGGATAACTCAACCAACCAAAAATGGGAGAGTAGCAAACGATGTTGCTTTTGTGACCAGGATGAAAATATAAAACACCTCTTTCTCACATGTCTTATAGGCAAACTTTTATAGCGTACGATTCATGTAGCCTTTAATATTATCCCTCCAACTAGTATTAACACGTCATTTGGAGCGTACATTGATGGAGTGGAGCCAAGTATTGCAGGACATATTCGAGTAGGAGTATGTGCATTACTTTTGGCTATATGAAACTGCATAAATGACATGATTCTTAAAAGACAAACTCTTAAAAAAAATACAGGTTATTTACAGAGCCACTGCTTGGATGCAACCGGTGGAAAACGATAGCACGGGATACTAACAATCGGTTTGGATGGCGGTCCAATAATAGAGTAGGTGTTTAATTATCTTGTTCTATTTTCGCCGGTTGTGGCAATTTTATTTATCATTTTACTTTGGCTCTTTTGGGAGCGACTATGCATGACAGACCATTTGTGAGATATTTTGCTTGATAATATGGATGCATGCCTCATTCAGATGCAGAGATGAGGGATGATCCTTCTTTTTTTTTAAACGTGAACTCGTCACCATACGTCATGTCGCCGACGAAGCTGCCAAAAATATGTTTGTATTCGACTATTTATTGAAATCACTGGTCTTGGTCATCAACATTAACTCGTCACCCTTCACCATGTCGTCGGTGAAGCCGCCAAAAATTTGTCTGTGTTCGTGTCTTTATCGAAGTCGCCAGAATTGGTCAGCAACATGAACTCGTCACCCTTTCACCATGTCACCAGCAAGTCCACCAAGTTTTCACGGTAATTTGACACCACTTTAATGGAATGCTGAATTACTCTACAAACAGTCCAGATCTGACACTCCAAACAGTCGAGGATTAGGGGATCATATCTTGAACCATATCACTGGATTTTCAATCATCGGCCGCCACACAGTCCAAGAACGTCACGCTATCTCGGGTCCATTGTCGCCGCTGCACAGTCCATCTATTACACGGAGACGAGAAAAGAAAAGTCAGCGACACCGACTAAGACGTGGGAGGAAAAACCCACTGCCGTAGATGAGATGGTGCTCACACACACACACACACACACNCACACACACACACACACACAGAGTGAGAGAGTGTTATGCTCATCATCAGGATCAAGCGAGCTCCTTTACATTGTGTGCTTAGCTTAGCTGTGCTCGTTTCATGTTTCTTTGGTCTTCTGTTTGGCCTTTTCATGCTTTCATTGTATAGTTGGTATCCCAGCAAGGTTGATGTGTTTGTGTGTGTGAACTACGATGTGTACTATGTTGGTTGATGCTTTATTTATAAAATGTAAAGCGGAGCGATGAGCCTTTTTGAGAGAGAGAGAGGGGGATCAAATGGGTGTCGAGAGAGTGTCACGAGGATCCTCCCGGGTCATCGTGGCGGTATGTAGCTGATCGGCCGAAACCGGCGAAGTCGTGATCTGTATCTTGATTCTAGGAATAAAAACCGGCTATATAGGCTTCCGCTTCTCTTTTTGTACAAGTATTTAATGTGTTTGTGTCTGTACTATATTTCTATAATAAAAGAAAAAGCTAGCGAGAAAAGAAAATGTTTGGACGAGGGGCTGAGGTCACTTGTATGAGTATAGCTAGCTGTCGCTGAATGCGTACCAACAAGGCAGGATTGGAGTAAGCGGAAAACCATCAAAGGCGCACAGCTAGCAGGGCGTAATCAGTGGATAACAGCCAAAGCACAGCCCAAAACGGTAACGGATGCACCGCACGCACTCACGACGCCAGCCACCCACCACCCGCTCTCTGTATGTGTCTGTCAACGCTCCTCCCTCCGTCGCCGCCAGCCTAGCCCTTTGTCTCTTACCTCTTTCTCTCGGCGTACGTCGTCGGTGCGCATATATATATATGGAGTTCAGGTAGACGTCAGGGCTCGGAAAGCTCCCTCCCTCGGATCACCGTGGATCAAGCCTGTTGTGTCCTTGTCACTCAAGGAGAGTGCTCCGTGGTCGCTGTCGCCGTCGTTTCCTCTCGCACACGCTGACATCTATATATCTCTGGCGGCGGCCCTCGACGCGGTATACCATGCAGAGCTTCTTTGGTCGCAGCAGCAGGTGAAGATTTCTGTTTTAATCAAGCCCAATCTCCTTGTTCGATTGCTGTTTTAGTTTCTTTGCTCTTTGGGTTGCTATATTCATCATGTTCTTCCTCATGTCTCGTTTGTTGTTTTGGTTAATTATCTACTTGTCTGGGAAATGATCCTAAGTTTTTCGTTTCGTTTCGCTTCGATTTGGTGGTCGACTGGCTTGCAGGAACCAGAGGACGTTCAGGCCCAAGAAGAGTGCTCCAGCGAGGGACAAGGTGGGTCGCAGATTCAAAACATTGTATAGCAAATTTGACAAACATTGGTCATTTTCTGTCAAAATTCAAAGAAGGGATTTTGAATCTACTCCCTCCGTCCGGAATTACCTGCCGTAGAAAGGGATGTATCTAGACGTATTTTGGTTCTAGATACATCCATTTCTATCTTTTTTTTTCCGAAAAGGAGGTTGAAACACCCGCCTCCGCATAATTCTGTTGCACACAGCCAGCTATATATATAACTACATGCATGTTGTTATTATCCACATGCTCAACCCAGAAAAAGAAGTGCAGTTGTCAATCTGATTTGGACTGTACATACACAGGGCATGAAGCTGAAGAGGCACATCGACGCCACCCTCGGCAGTGGTAACCTGCGAGAGGTGGTCCGCCTGCCAGTCGGAGAGGATCTCAACAAGTGGCTCGCTGTCAACAGTGAGTTCTTGCATATTTTTTTCTTTCTGAAACAATTATTTCTTGGCCTTTTAGTTGACGTCTTGATGAGCTGAAAGTTTTGCTCGTTTCTGATGACCTCCATCTCCAGCTGTCGACTTTTTCAACCAAGTGAGCCTCCTGTACGGCACCCTCATGGAGTTCTGCACGCCAGCTACCTGCCCCACCATGTCAGCCGGTCCAAAGTACATCCCTTCAAATCTTCAAAATATATATGTTATATGCTGCGTGTCACACTTTGAACTTAATGAGAAGAATTGTTGATCAAACAGGTGTGAGTACAGGTGGGCCGATGGAGTCAAGATCAAGAGACCTATTGAAGTATCTGCACCAAAGTACGTCGAGTACCTGATGGACTGGATCGAAGGCCAGCTCGACGAAGAATCCATCTTCCCTCAAAAACTTGGTAACCAATTATTATTTTTAGTGTACTTATGTGAAGAGTGCTAAAAAAAATGATCCGATCTAATCGTGTACTCTGGTGGGAAACCTATGGTGCCAACAGGGGCTCCCTTCCCTCCAAACTTCCGGGACGTCATCAAGACGATCTTCAAGCGGCTGTTCAGGGTGTATGCGCACATATACCACTCGCATTTTCAGAAGATTGTCACACTCGAGGAAGAAGCACATCTCAACACCTGCTTCAAGCACTTCGTGCTCTTCACATTGGTAACCACCCAACTTCATGCCTTTAGTACCAACCTCTAGTGTCTATCATGGAATGCAAAAGAAGGGAGTTAGATTTGCCGGTAGTTTGGTTCCATGATTCTGAATTCTAATACCTTGCCGGCTTTGAATATTTTGATTTAGATTGCTGCTTTAGAAGCTATGATCAATCATTGTGCACACAAACACATCCTGAATATTCTTAAGAAGCACACTAGCTACAAATATTAAGGACAATTTATGATGGTTTGTTGACCACCTATCGACTAGAATTTTTCGGATGAGATAGACTCATCATGATTTGTAGCACTATTATTCAGCAGCGTTTATTCACCACTTGCTACATATTTCGAGTCTCAATCAAATTTGGTGTAATGGACTGGAAAATGCCTCGTGCGGTTCGGTCATCATCACAATAACTTATTGCTGGCACTGTTTTCTTGGCAGGAATTTCAGTTAATCGATAGGGCAGAACTGGCTCCTCTGAGCGAACTGATTGAGCCCATATTGCGTGGACACTAGCCGAGAGAAAGAATTGATGCTTTCCATCAAGAACTGTTCAGGCAACAGTCCAGAGACATCATATTTGTTGCTTTTTTAGCTTGTTTCCCCACCTTGGGCATGCGCACCTTCATCTATAATTTCATGATGATGTTGGACTTGGATGCATTACCTTCATCTACATTTTGGAAATAGGTTAGCTAGTGCTCATACATGTGTATCATCGCAGTTTGTTCATTTCAACAGATTATTATCAGTTCACCCCGGAAATTTCTCTTGGTTGGGTTATGTGCAATAGTCGAATTATTGTTTCTGAAAAGAATCTAGAAAAGAAAATTGAGTTCCTCAGGGTGGCACCCCCGAAGCAGGAGTGTCTAAAGGACTTTCAAGAATCAAGGGATAATCCGATAATATTATTCCCGTGTTTACCATGATTTTTTTTACTATTTAGTAATTTATTTGCGCACATTTTTTACAGAGCTCCCCAGATGTCATTTGGCCACCAAATTATGCAAACACCTAAAACATTTTATCATAATCCAAGCCATAAAGTTTCAGATTTTGTACTTATTTACTGTTCATTGTGCGTGCAATGTCCCTGGGTGTAGAAAAACCAATGTCCTTTTGAAATTGTGTGCGTGCAATTTCCTTCCAAATAGATAGTTATATGACACCTCTTAGAAAAAAACTATTTTCGAAGAAGGACGGCATACTTTCCAATCTCTAGAATACACACAACTATAACTTATTGAATGGTTTCAAGTATCAACGCCAAAGTATTTGGCTTACAAAATATGAAAAAAATAAACGGTAAACTTGAGGGCGCCTATGGTCTAGCAAGCGCCGACATCTTCAAAATGTATTCATAATGACTAAATCAATGGCAAAACAACATGGAACCTAACTATAAGCACCCGCACACGTGCACATACACACATATATACACACACCAAATTGTCAAACGTGGGGCTATCACCCGAGAAGCAAAACTTCAAGCCAACACCTGCAACAAGGGTAAGAGTTACGTACGTCAAAATTGGTTGATTAAATGAGTAAGCCAGATCACATGTTTTCACTTCTTGAAGACGAAAATATTGATTAGAGAGAGGGTGCATAGGATGGACTCCATTGTTTGGAAGTACATGAGTTCATTCAGCTTTGGTCCTACACTTCCCAAGTGCATCTCATCGACGATAGGATGGACTCCATTCTTTGAAAGTTGATGACGTCAGGATGCTACTCCAGGGCAACGGCCTACAAAGCCCAATTCCTTGGACAAACTGCAACGAATTTCAAGAGCTTGGTGTGGAAGATTTGGGCTCCACCAAAGTGCAGATTCTTTGCATGGCTAATCATTCAAAACAGAATGTGGACGGCGGACCACTTGGCCAAGTGAGGATGGCCAAATTGTGGGCTATGCCCTCTATGTAGCATCGCCATGGAGTCAGCTACACATTTATTTCTCCAGTGCCGATTTTCCCTTCAAATCTGGGGCTCCATACACGATTGGCTTGGTCACCAGTGCTTTGACCCTAGCACTTGGGTGGGAATCAACAATGTCTCTGTGTGGTGGGAACACTTCATGGATGAAAATCGGGTCAATCGCAAGGGTATGACATCACTCTCTATGCTAGTCACATGGGAACTTTGGAAAGAGCGCAACGCGAGGGTCTTCAACAACAAATTCGCAACTTCTGGATACATCTTTTATAAAATCTGCGAGGAGGCTTCTACTTGGGTTAAGGCGGGTGCCAAGGGTTTGTGTAATTTAATGTCGGGAGAGTAGGCTTTTGTCTTCCGGTGGTGTGGCCTTTGGGCATGTACGAAACTCAACCCTCTCTTAATTACTGAACGTGGCAAAGCTTTTGCCCTTTTAAAAAAAAGGGTGAATAGGTGACTACAGATTTTAAAATTTTCTTGGTTTATTTAAGGGGTTGTAGTGCTAACTAAATCCAACTAAGTGTGATACCATATATGATAAGATACCTACCCAAAAAACACGAGGTGAAAAGCTATCTCAACCCTATATGAAAGTTGAGGCTAGAAATAATCACACAGATTAGTTGGAGATTTATCTCGTAGTTCACACCAATTGTGTGTGTGTGTGGGGGGGGGGG
>CBMN010002180.1:0-10760 GCA_000582825.1 Hordeum pubiflorum | reverse complement strand
CGACATCCACGTCCTTTCACATGTTGACCTCCAATGCACGAAAATGTATGACGAGATGGTAGCACACTACAACAGTAGTAAAATGCCACTGAGAAAATCATGTGGTATATGTTAAGCACAAGTGAATGGAAATTATCTGTTGAGATCGAAGTTGTTCATCCTCGTATTAAAGATGAAATTCTTGATTGGATGCATGCTTTGGTGAATTCCATAAAAAAAGTGTAAATAATATCTTTCCAATAAAAAAGATACTAACGTGTAGGAACAAGAGTATGATTATGACTCTAGTTTAGAGGAGCTTGACTTGCAATATTGTCACCCTCTGGTCTAGACGTCCAGTGTTAGCGATAGTGATAAACTAGAGGAGGAAAATACTTTTGATTTACTTGTGCTAACGTCCAACTATGCTTCTTTGGACAATATTCTTAAGGAGGGGAAACCACCAGGGAGTGTTGACCTACCCACTCTAAACGGAGAATTTTATGAAGTGTTCCCGTAGAATGATAGTCAAGGTGATATATTAAAGTTTCTACATAAACCTCTAACCGTCTCATTGCAAAAGTATAAGAAGACATGTCTACCTAGCTCGGTGCACTAGTTCCCCCTTGAGAGAGAGAGAGAGAACCTCTTTGCCTACATGATGCCGATGCACCGTAAGTATGTACGCCTCCGACTGCACTCTGCTGAGGTGCTCCAAACACTGGTCGGAGGCAGGTCTCACACTCGGGGTTGATATCTCTTGTGATCCGTGTGGATAACCCAAGGGAACACCGAAGCCTAGCTACGTGGCTATAAAGAAAGCGCTGCTTGCGGAGGCAACCCAGAAGTAAATAGGTGTCTTTCTTAGATTTGTGTCTTTGAGCCTAGTTGCATTCATATTTGCGTTGGCACCTTTTTTTGGCATAGTTGCTATTAGAATTGGTCCTGGAATAATCTTTGTCGATAAAATTTAGCGTATCAGTAGCTCAATATTTTGCTGCACACCTCCTCTTATTTTTATGCAAAAATGCTATGTGACTAACGCGAGGAGGAAGCACAAAAAAATTCGCGAAGTTCTGCAGCTCCAAGGAGCAGGACGGCGTGCCATACGAACGCCCTAGTCGTATCCACGCTTGTATGAACTCATGACCACGTGCAACGAAGGACCGGAACGAAAGACGGCATACCATACCAGCGCTTGCTTGTACATGCGATCGTATGACTTGCTGGCCACATAAGAGCATCTCCAGAGCGCAAGACGGTGTTTCGTGTGAGCGCCCACGCTCGTACGCGTGATCATACTCAAAGTCTACTCCGACTAACGAAACTCTAGAGAGTGCAACGGTGTACTGTAGGAGTGCTCGCGCTCGCATGAGAGTGACGCTGGGCATTGATTTTCAGAGCGAAAGATGACATACATATTTTAGGGCATTTGTTGGAGATGGATGTTTTTTTGGTGTCTTTTTGGTGCCGTACGCGCTCGCATGAGAGAGTGACGCTGGGCACTGATTTTCAGAGCGAAAGATGACATACATATTTTAGGGCATTTGTTGGAGATGGATGTTTTTTTGGTGTCTTTTTGGTGCCGTACATTTTACTCCAAGTTGTTTTTGGTGCCCAAAAATAAGGCAACTAATAAAGATGCTCTAAGAAGCCATTTTTTTTCTTGAACCTAGTTAACGAGAGAGAGAAAACATACTGTAGTACTGTACTCTTGCCACGCAAACCGTTTGCCGGTTACCACCTTTTCTTTTTTGAGAAAGGTTACCACTTTCACTACTAGTGGTTTGTGACTTCGTTTCTCACACCTTTTCTCGGGGAAGATGCACATCTGAATTCAGTTATCCGTCAGCCAGTAGGAAAGAAAGCGATGGAAACTTTTTGTGAAGTCGTAGGTTTGACAGTTTGTGAACATTATATATCTCCCACTATCATCTTTACTACTCCTAGGTACGTAGCTTCCACAATTTAGTTTAAGAAGAAAGATCATTATATATCTCCCACTATCACCTTTGGATTCTGAGTAGTAGTACGTTTACCAGCTGGACCGACAGGAAGGGCTTGATCTTGGGTTAACTCTCCAGCCACCAAAACCACGGCTGCAGATGGAATTGGTGCATGGTTTAGCTCTCCGTCACAGTTGGGCCATTCACCAAACTTTGTATACTCAAACTTTTTCTTGGAGAAGAGGCTCAGATCAAACCGGCTGGCCGGCCAGCTAGCCACCAAGTACGAATCAAAGATGGCTGACGAGAGAGAGACAGTTGTGTTCACAGGTCAACACATAAAAAGTGCATGCATGTATCGTCTGTTGGTGGATCTGTTCCAAATCGCCATGCTTGCTCGCCGTACAAGTTACTCCCACTAGTGTTAACAAACGATCCTATATTATGGGACGGAGGAAGTACATCATTGATCGGTGAAGTTCGTTACGTCAGATATATTTGCAAGGCATGAAGCGTACCTTTTTTTGAGAGCGGAAGAGACCTTCAAAGAAATGAACCGATGTGGAAATTTACCAGAAGGTGCATCTTTTTTATCTCTCTCTCTCTCTCTCTTTCTCTTTTCAAGAAGATGTATGCTGGGTCCAAAAAGGGCGACGAGAGAAATGAATTAGAGAGGGGGGAAAGGAAGTTTTAAAAATGATGAGTCCACAATTTTGCATTGGCGTGGTACTTTTGTATATGGAGAACCAAGGGTTGAAAACAGGCACATCATTCGGTTGGCCGCACGATTGCTTCGTGGTTCACAAACTGTTTTATGCGATTAGTCCTTAATTTTTGTAAATGGGTCCATGCATGACAACTTTTCGCAGCTTCACCTATCCCACCTCTCATGCTTATTCTTTTGACTTCCAAATTTGAATTTAATATATCTTTTGAACTGAAAGTCCAATTTATGTTTCGCTTGCATATTCGTAGTGATGGATCCACGAGATGCTCGGCTCGTTAAGCTCGCTAACCTTAATGAGCAGAAAACTCAACTCGGCTCTGTTCGTTTGAAGCTCATTAAGCTTGTGAGCACTTGCGAGCGCTCATTAAGAGACTGCGATGCCGATGTGTTATGGTCTACGAGATGAGAATGTATGTGTGGTTTTCATGAAGAAACACGGTGACGACAAGAGGAGGTGCGCTAGTTTTGATGCCACTGATGGGCTAGGTTGGTTCAGTTGGTTTGAATAGATGGGCTGAGGTGCTAAAAATATGTTGTCATGTAAGATAAAAATACGTGTTGTGATGTACGAACGAGTTTAACAAGCTACTCGTGAAACTTGTTAGCTCGTTCATTAAGTTTTGTTAAGCTTAACGAGCTAAAATTATTTATTGGCTCTGTGCATTAAGAACCAAGCTACGACCTTAATGAGTTGAGCTGTTGAGCGCTCATTAAGCTCGCTAGATGCAAGCTTTTGGTGCAGCCCTGCGTATTTGTGTTCCTTGCGACGAGGAATTTCTAAGAAAACTGCTCTTGAATAAGTTTCGATAACTTTTGATTTTTTACTAATTTTGAAATATTAATACTTTACATTCGTAATATTATGTTCTACCAAATTTTTACCAAGATTCATTTGTTTTTAGGCTTTAGGGTTTATGTTTTACTATTTGAAACATGTTGAATTTATCCTTATTGTGCATCATAATAAAACAGCATGTTTAATTGATGTTAATTTGAAAATAAGGATAATTAAACCCTTGATTTTTTTTCTAAAGAGCATAAAACTAACTAAAAGTGCAATTTAATTAAAAGGATGGATCTTTAACCTATTTAACTTGAGGTATTTCACATGGTGACTTCTCTAGAAAACTTGCACAAAGACTTCCAATATTATTAGGACTCTACAAAATGATGTTTTCTTTAAATACTTACTTTTTCAAATAATATGAGTGTATTTTTCCACATGAATATATTTTAAATACACGATGGACGTTTGACAAAAAGTGATGACTTTTTAACAAACACGTGGTGAACTTTTATAAAAGACACAATGAACATTTGTCAAATACGCAATGATAAATGCATTTTTTTTATCAAATTCTTTTTTATCTAAAAATCATGCTTTACTAAATATCTATTTTTTAAACATATGAATATATTTCTAGTGTGTGGCAACGTATCGGGTGAAAGCACATGTTCAGTGAAAATCTGGATACTTTCCTGGTGAAAACACGTGCACAGCAGCCTTTTTTTGCATCAGCTGCATGTGGATGCACGTATGTAAAATTGGTAATTGTGCTAGCAACTTTGATTATGCCATCGGTCTAATTGCAGGTTCAAGAAAAACGCATATACTTCATCTTTTGTCTATTTCATATGGCACGCAGAAAACCATATGAAATGGGGCTGAACAGAAGGGTTCTATTTCATAAATATCCTTTGCTGAACCTCACTACTTCACATGTTTTTCTTGATAACCTTAGAAGCAAGTATTTCAGTCATATTGTTCTTGCAGGTGGGCATTGGATCCTCACCGATGCGTTTTCCTTTCCTGGTTTCTGGTTTTATTCATCTCTTGCTTCCCATTGATTTAAGTATACATGCGGAAGTACAACGAAAGAAAATATCTGTTGATCTCAGGAGGGTTGGGTAAATAAAACCTGAATACATTGGTTGTTACAGGTGATGAAGTTGACGACACGAAAAAAAGTAAGCAAGCATGGATGCTCTTCTTTGTGACTAGATAAAGCAAATGGTGACAAAGTAACAAAGATTTGAGTCTCAAAGCAACTCGGCTTTTCGCCTCGCTCCTTCCTATGACTTCTCAGATCATTGTCTCATAAATGACTAGGGAAAATGTTGTAAAGAACATCCATCTCCATTATTTGAAGGCATAGAAGCATTAGATTTACACATTGCAGTGGTAGAATAGATTAAAGCCCCAGGTGAAGTCATGAACTTCCTTGTTTGTTCTTTCCATATGGTCTATGTCTGCTTAATTGGTGCTATTATCGTTGTGCGGATAAAAGGATAAAATTGCATTGCTACTACTTGTTGAACCATCATGGTGTATTGTGGACTGCAAAAAATCTCTAGCTGCTCACCCTACTATGCTTGTGTGAATGCCTTTTTTATTTATTAATGTCATCGTTCATCTCCCTTTTTTAAAAAAGGGCCCACACATGGCTGTACAGGTGGCGCACCAGTGCTCATCTTAAAACAACACTGGCTACGGTTCAAGCCATTGGCCTCCATGGCCATATACAGAATTCGAAGAATGAAGAAAAAAAGGATCATCAGAACATGTACATGCGGAAATCATGTGGTATCCTGGGCGCCGCCCAGCGAGTCCCTTCCAATAGGAACCCATGGGAGCTGATCAAACTGGTCGGTGCCTTGCGCAAACATGTAGAGGGAGAAGATGCATAGAGCTGGTAAAGACAACAAGTGGAAATGCAGAAGGTGTTACGCCAGCAGATCTGAAGCATACACAAGTAATATCAAGCAGAAGCAGTGTGGTCGAATTACCAGCATAAGCAACAGCAGCACCTGAGACGACCCTTCCCAAAGCTGCTAGGAAATACAGAGTAAAAACCACCTGCAATGCAAGGATGCAGATCTTACCGTAAGCTAAACAACATGTATGAAAGCCCTATAGCACATATCTGATGGGTCAAACATCAGAGGCTGCATTAGAATGAGAAGAGAAATTTGATCTCTTTTCTCCGTGCGCTTTGTATCGCAAGAACACATATGGAAACGTGCAAAACTGTAATTTTCACAGAGAACCTCGACAAGGTATTAACAAGCAAGAGTTGTTAACATAAAAAAACTGACCGAACATGATTATTTCTCTGCCTCAATAGTTCCTCCAGAGAGAACATATGAAGTCGAGTTCTGAGAATACCTTGAACAAGAGTTTCTTGTCATGTCCAGTTGCAGCCACCCTCAATACAGACTCCGCAGCTCCAATTGTGTTAGCCAAGGACGCAACTATACTATTTGCCATCTCTTGAGAAATCTGCCACTCAAGAGGATCCACAGGCACCCTACATGCAAAACCATTTGCAGCAAAATGAGTTATTTTGAAACAACTGAGATAACAATAACAATATGCACATCAGCAGTCATCACTAACTGAAGAATATGATTGCCATCATCGGTGACATATCCACTATTAAAAAAACAGTTAATGAAGATGTACAAGAAAACAACAAAACAGAAACATGATCTTTACCATCCAACATAAACATGTATTTTCCCCTAATAAAACAATTTCCTTATCTGTATTGCTAGTGTGAACAAATTGCCAACTACAACACTGCATACAATTCATTAGTTAAGAAGCCATTAGTGAATTAAAAAAAAAGGTAGGACTCCCAAAAAAATGCATAATTAACCCAACTTGTTACAAGAAGCCTCGGAAATGTGGACGAGCTTACTGAATAGGGACTATTGTTGCTTGGATCTTGCAGACTAGTATCTAACAAAGTAAAGTAGTACGACATTCATCCTTCCAGGGAGAAGCACCATCAGACACTTCAGGGAGCATTCGCTAAATCTCCAGCTGCCAGCTTCTCCAACTCTGGGTCCGGAGCTGGGCTGAACCGCCTAAAGTCCTGGTGTTGATAATGAGAAGCTGGCGATCGTTTTAGTGCAAAATTTGAGGAGTTGGGGAAGATGGGAAAACCGAACTCCTCTAAAACAGCGAAGCAAGAGTTGGCGGAAATTACAGCGCTATGCCAGTGGCAAGTGAAAACTCGTACCGATTCCCTACACCCCCCCCCTCCCTTCTCTTCAGGTCAAAAAAGATTCTCACCCATCCCTTCTTCTCCTCCCCCCTCCCCCACCCCACAATTCCCAGCCGTGACGAGCCCCTGCTCGAGCTCCACCATCCTCGCCCACCGCCCTGCCGTCCTTGCACGGTCACGTCAGCCCGCTCGCCTTTTTATACGCCCCAGATTGCCTTTGTCCTCGCCAGTCGCCACCGCTCGCCTTCGATCTACCTGGCGCAGCCCAGCCTGCTCCTCCCACGCATGCAGGTCATGGGCACGACATGCTCCGCGTGCACGGGCGCCGTGAAGGCCGACCTCTCCACCCGTGCGTCACTGGATCCATTGGAGGTGAGCTCCTCCAGCCGATTCTACACTGCACACGCTGTCCAACCTCGTCGTCCTCTCTCTGCCCCGTCGTCGTCTACATGATAGCTGGGATCAGCCGCCCGTTTCCTTGATTGTTTGGTTGAAAGCCCAGGTTGATATCCTTCCGAGCTGGGCCACATCCAAGGCAAATGGTCTGCCAACACAGGCCAGTTCTAACGATGGAAAGCTGTGCTCCCAAATGTTTCCTGAACTCCGGTTTTTGGACGGGAAGCTGGGCTGGAGAGTTGGACAGAAGAGTTGAAGAGTTGGAGGGTTACCGGACACACCCTTAAGCTGCATTGGTTTGGCATGATGATATAAATGGTTTGATAGGACAGTTTTATTTTCCCAAATTATAATATCAGAAAACAGAATCCCATGAAGCAGGGACGGATCATAGGCGCATTCTTCTTACTGCCCTTGGATAATCACCAAAAGCATAGGCTGAAGGGAGGACTTAGCATTCTATTCCATAAGTAATAGTTCACCTACAGACAAGTAGAAGTTGTGATATAAGTGCTAGGAAACCCCTCCCCACCCCCCACCCCAAACTTAGGGTGGATCCACAATATTGAGTTTGGAGAGATAAAATCCATGCTGCGCTCTAGTCTGGGCCTTCGTAAAAAAATCTGCCAACTGTAACTGTAGCTCGGAAGGCACATACTGAAGAGCAATAACCTAAACATCATATTTCCTTTATGAGCATCTATATTCTTTACTGTTGGTATACACACATTTTCTTGTCATATTGAAACTAAAGGAGAGCAAATGACATCCAAAAAGAGAGACAAAAGAACATGGACAGCGGAGGAGAAGTTACTTATTGGCATTCTATATGAAATGAATGATTCTTCTTGGAAAATAGATACCGAACACAAGTCTGGATATCTTACCTACATTGAGAAGGAAATGGCTAATACTACCACACCCTGATCTTAAAGCAGATCCGCATATCAAGTCTATACTTCAGATTTTGAAGAAGCAACTTTCATATGTTATAGAAATTATGCAAAATGGTAGTGGGTTTGGATGGGATGACGAGAGGAAGATGGTAACTGAAGATAGAGAGACGTATATGGGCTGGGCAAAGGTAAAATATGTTCATTCAATATGTAAAGCAAGCTGCTTTGTTTCATGTTTTTTCATTACAATTTAGTTTCTAATGGAAATTTATGCTTTTTTTCATAGTCCCATGAGGGAGCAGGTCCTCTGTACATGACGCCTATGGTTAATTTTGACAAGTTATGTGAGGTCTATGCTAGTGATTTGGCTAAAGCAGGGAGTGCTAAAGGTCCTGGAGAAGAAGAAATTGTAGAAGGTGGATCAACGGTAGATGCAGAACCTACTAGCCAACCAGCCAATTGCGAATCCTCCTGAAACACATGAGAACACAAACCCATCCGGTGGTTCTAGGCCTGGTCGTAAGAGAACATACCCTAACAATGATGCACCTGAGTCGGGTCTTATAAGCATATCCAATACAATTGCGAAGTTCTTTTTTTTTCGATAATGAATTGCGAAGTTCTTGGAAGCAGAGCAGGAGAATGCAAAACCATTAATGGTTTACAGAGGGCATTTATGCATGGAGCTGAAGTTCATGAGCAAACATCAGCCAATAGAACCGAATTGCTTGATATCCTCCAAAATCTTAAAGATCTGAGTACTGAAGAAGTTGTTATTGCTGTTCGTGTCACTGGGCGTGATGCTGGAAAGACGGAACTTTTCATCAAACTGCGTGATGATTACAAAGTGGTGTTTGTTCGCCAGGAGCTCGAGGCGGCCAGCAAAATAAGTGTCTGTCCAGATTTAGAAGTCTACACTCGAGTGTTTGATTTTTTCAGTCCAGGACAAGATAATACAGCCGATTCAGTTTGTATAGCTAATCAAAGCGTATCATGAACAACTCCAATTCCCTGTCAAATTCCCACCAACCAAAGAAAGGAAACTAATTTCCTGTCAAATTCCCACCCCAAACCAAAGGTGGGATTGGGACTAATAAGCCACTTCCCAAGTCTAATCCCTCGACCAACTCCCTCTCGTAAAAAGGCGGAGCTGAGGCAGGGAAGAGACGAGCCGTGGGAGGGGTGAGGGAGGCACTCACGAGATGTGTAGGTGGCGGAAGAGGAGGCCGAGGATGGAGAGGGAGCAGAGGAGGACGAGGAGCACGTCGGCGGCGAGGGACACCGCGCTCGCCCGCCGCACCGCGCAGTGGTAGTAGACCAGCCCCCCGCAGACCGCGCCCACGGCCCAGCGCGCGGATCCTCCCGCCCCCATCGCCGACGAAGCTGCCCCCGCCGCCGGCTGTGGTGGTGGCGTCCGTCTGTCGCTCTCTCTTTCTCTCTCTCACACACACGCACAGGACAAGTATCTTGGACTTGGTCTTCATGGGCCGTGGGCTTAATTCTGATGGAGGACATAAGCTGGGAGGGTAGATCCTATTCGACGGGCGCATGGGCGGCAGATCCTATTAGGCTTCACGCTGCATAGTTTGAACCGGCCCAGCTAGCCGTTTCCGGTTTTCCAAATCGGTTTTCCGTATATGAACATTTCGTCGAGAGGTTTTTAGCGGAGCTGGAAATCGTGCGGCAGATCAAGCCAAGGGGCAACACAGTAGCTGCAGAAAATAGCAACGTGGGAGCTAATCCTAGACCCAAGGCGCCACCGGCAGGTTTCATTAAGATCCACGTCGATGCTGGAGTGGCGAGGTATAAGACTACTCACAATGAGAGTAACATAGGTAGTAAAATAGATGCGACCTAAACAAAAAGCGATGATGTAGTCAGCTAATTAATGATGAGAGAGATAAAATAAGTAACATAGCTAGTTACTCATACTATGAGTAACATAACACATACCAAGACAAAATGAGTCTATATGCTAATAAATGAAAACCTCTATGTTATCATTTTTATGTTACTACCCACTATAGAAGTAGTAACTTAGACTAGTAACATGTGCATATTACTACTCTATGTTACTTCTCATTGTGGATAGTCTAACAGGAAAGGTTTGGCGATGGCTATATATCGAGATGCAAGTGGGAACTATTTGGGCAGCTTATGCTTAGTTATTGCGGGAGTCCATGATACAGCAACACTGGAAGCAATCACTTGTCGGGAGGCGTTATCGTCGGCGGAAGATGTGGTTATCCGTGACTTCATCATAGCTTCAGACTCAAGGCATAATTTTGAAATCTATCTTTTGAAATCTATCTTTTTTGTACACACTGAAAATTCTTCTTATACACCAGGAACATTTTCTATATACCTTTTTAACTTTTTGCAAAACATATTCGTTTTTCATGTCTAGTTTTTCCATACACCTTTAACATTTTTTATGCGTCAGAAACATTTTTTACATACATGTTTAACATTGTCCAAATACATGATTAACATTTTTTTAAACTTATATTTTTTAATGTCTACTTTTTTCCATACATATTGTTTATTTTTAATACATTTTTGGGATACATTGAAAACATTTTTTATATACCCATTTAACATTTTTTATATGCATGATTAAAAAATCTAGTTTGGTATATAACGTGATTTTGATAATATATATTCAGACTATTACAAATACAAGCAAAAATAATAATGGATGCAGAAATGTAAAATGAAATGAAAGAAATAAAAGCGATGAAGGCATGTGTTCGCTCTGTGTTGGCCCAATAGGGCAACTTCCTCAGCGAGACGTCCTATTGTCCCG
>CBMN010002177.1:0-11543 GCA_000582825.1 Hordeum pubiflorum | reverse complement strand
AAAAAAACCACGGCCGCTGGGGTGTCTCAAAAAAAAAAAAAAACCACGACCGCTGGGGATCTGCTAGCTTTTTATTTGGTTTGGATTCCTCGAGTTCTCTGGTAAATTTCTCTACAAAGAAGTGTGTGGACTGAGATGATTGAAAAAACTAGCTATTCATGTAAAGCCTTCCTGCGTGAGTGCCAAATTTCCCAGAGGGTTATTAGAACCCTAATAGATCTAATATAAATCATCATCATTCGTCGCAATTTTTTTTAATATAAATCATCATTATTTTATTTTCAACCATGAAATTGCTTATCACACAAACTAATACTCCCTTCATTCCATAAATTTAAGTTTGACCATAAATTTAACNAACGAGACCGATTGCGACGGGAGCAAAAATTATACCACTGAATTCGTATCGAAAAATTCATATTTTTGATATGAATTCAGTGATACAATTTTTTCTTTCACCGCAATCGGTCTCGTTGGTCAAATTCATGGTTAAATTTCAAGTTTAAAAACCAAAGACCCACGTTATGAAACGGAGGGAGTACCATGTCGCATTTCCCTCACAAGTGCCGAATAGGGTCCCGGCGGCACGCACATGGTACGATACGGTCGGCCCATCTCGCTCGGGCCCGATGGGGAGGGCGAGAGGGAAAAAAAGAGCGGGAGCAGGCACGCCGCGCGTCGCTTGGCCATTTCCCGTCACCCTAACCGTCACCCTAATCTCCTTGACCCGTCGCGCCGGCCGCGAGCGAGAGAGCCCCGCCGAGATTCCGGGAGAGACCCCCGCCGCGATGCCGAGAAGGTGGCAGGTCTGGGGCCGGCCCGACGGCAGCCAAGTCTGGATCCCCGCTCCCGACCCCGACGCGCCACCGCCGCACGCCGCGGCCCCGCCTCTTCCTCCGCCGGGGCGCGCCGCGGGGATAGCCGCCGGTTCATTCGAGGACGCGCCGGTCAAAGGTACGGCCCCAATTTTCACTCATTTCGGCGTGGATTCCGTCGTAGTAATGGCGTTGGACACTGACCTGACTGCCCCCTCTCCCGCCTCCTCGTTTCTCCGATCCGAAACCCTAGGCCGGGGCGCTGCCGAAGGATGCCGCGTCGAGTCCATGGCCGACCTCCTCGTGCAAGGTACCGCCTCCTCCCTTCACCTCATCTACTAGGTCCTGTCAGTGTGAGCACTGTGTGTATACCGTCTCGGCGTTTGGACGCAAATGCTTTTATTTAACTTGTGATTGGCCGGTTGTTACTGATGGAATCTGCAGCTCGGAACAATCTGCTCGAAGGTGATGGGATGGCCGGAGCAACTGGCGACGCTGGAAAAGGTGAGCTGTTCTGCACTGGATCGGGAAGACCAGTGTCTCTCAGCGAGAGGGCTATAAGGAGGGCCAGGGCGTTGGTCGGGGAGGAGGTGGAGAAGGCTGGTATTAAGAGAAGTAAGAGCTCATGTGTCCACCTTTTGGTTTGCTTTGGTCAAATTGTTCCGTTGTCCGTTTCTGTATGTTTTGTGCTGGGCTAACCGGATTTTGTGTTTCAGAGCAATCATTTGGCGATGTACCTGATGCAGAGGGCGGATTGAGAGAAATGGACGCCCCATTTAGAGGTAAGACTTGTTTCCTTATTTCTCTGTAGAGACAAGATTGAATGTTGCAATTAGGGGTGGGCACTTCAACACTGAAAACCAACACCAAAACGAACCGTTTTAACCGAAATGCTAGCTAAATCGGTCTTTGAAAAATCGGTGCAGTTTGGAAACTGTATGCTATTCGGTGTCCGGCTGTAAATCGGGTTTCCATGGTTGAGAATCCGAACACACCGAACTAGCCGAATTACATGTGTAACTCGTCATTTTGTTTAGTGCATCAGGCCCAAGTCGGCCCAAATACTAAGTATTTACTGCTCTGCTTCGCGAACTAATTAATGCTCTAGCCTTCTACGCTCTCATCCACCCACCATCGCTTCCAACTCCAACATTGTTTATTCTTCCAACATAATTATTTTAGTACTAGTTTGAATGCAACCTTCTTTTGCGGGGAGTCTCAATGCAGCCTTAGCAAGTCATCACTCGTACCTCATGGCACGTACGTGCAACTAGGAACTAAGAATGTATTAGTTGATGTTTTTTCTATACCACATGATGTGAATTACTGGCTTAATTTCCCTCGCTTATGCGTGACGTATCTATCAAAAGATGGGCCTTGCGCTTGTAACAGTATGGTTGTTAAGCCACATAGTTTTGTTAACACGCCATGTGCACCGCAAATTGCCACACTAGACAGTCCATCGCAGACTCCTTGGACTGATAGGTTTATCAAATTCGGTTTTCCGGTTAACCGAATAAACCGAACCAAAAAAATCAGTGAATAAGGTTCGGTGCCTATATTTTCTGTGATAATTTCGGGGGGAAATTTACAGGAACCGATTTTTTTAAAAACCGAATAAACCGAACCGTATTAACCATATAACCGAATGCCCAGCCCTAGTTGCAATAATAGCCAGAAAGTGCCTAGGTTTGATAGCTGTATGAACTTTATTTTCTTGAGGTTATGCATTACTATCAGTTTTCCATCTTATGAAATTTAGGTGGAGTGCATAACACTACCATGCCCCCATTGTTCCAAACTGGATCAGGAAAAGCAGTCTTGCCGGGCAGAAACTCAATCCAAAAGGCAAGAGTTATTTTAGAAGGTAGGAAGTTTAACACCTGTTTACTTTCTATGTAAATGCTTAAAGTTCTTTGTTATCACTTTGTTCATGGTGACATTTATATGGCTCGGAGTAATTTAGGATTTGTTCATCCCGTGTACCATTAGAAATCATGTCATAATTAACAATGATAGAATTTTTATTAAACTAGCCAGATTTTCCGCAGCTGTCTGACTATTTGTTATACTTACAGCTGAAAATATATTTAGATGTGCTTAGCTTGTTGAGCATTTCTTGCTTAGCTTGTTGAGCATTTCTACTCCATAGTAATTTACAGTCACTTAACATAGTTTTATTTATACTAATTAGGGTCCATGAAATTGAGGCTGTATACTTTTTTGTTTGTGGGAACTTCTGGTATATTTTCCAGTTTTTCTTAGCAATTTTTTTTGAAAGCTATCACTTTTGTTGCACAATAGATGTTGATAGTGCAGCTGGTGCCGTACAACCAATGTTCCGTACTGGAATGGGTAGGGCGGTTCCTGTGAACGGGATCTTTATTGATAAGGCAATAGCTGTTTTGGAGGGACAAACTGCTGCAGAACAAGATCATTATGATGAGAGTATAATAAAAGTTTTGGATAGTTTCTTAAGGAAATAAATTCCAAGCATGCCTTAATTTTTTGAATAACTGACCCCTCTGTCGGCAGGTGTGGACGGCATGGAACAGTTTCCATTGTTCCAAACTTGTTCAGGAAGAGTTGTATCCGTCAGTTCAGCATCTGTTCAGAAAGCTAAGTCTGTGTTGAAGGATAATAATACAAGCGAGGGTGAGCTTTGCTTATTCTGCTATTTGAATTCGGAGCTAATGATCTTGCCTGGTTATTGTGAAACACATGCCTTTTTTGGTGTACTGATGGCATTCCTCTCCTATTAGAAAATACAGAGAGTTTTGGTAGGTCTAACCAGCCTATGATGTTTGAAACTGGTTCAGGAAGACCAGTCACGATCAGCGAAAGATCCATCGAGAGATCTAGAGCTGCGGTGAATGAGGGAGATGCGGAAAAGAGTGGTAAGATTGGAGTACCTAGGTCTTTTAAAAGAACCTTGGACTATCTGTCTTTCGATTTATCCAAACAGCTACACACATTATTTCTAAGTGGTACTTCTTTGTGTAGGACAATGGGATACTGGTTGCCAGTTCCCAATGTTCCAAACAGGATTAGGGAAGCCTGTTGCTGTGAGCTGGAGCTCAGTTCAGAAGGCAAGTACAATATTGGAGGAAGAAAAAATTAAAACAACTGGTACATAGACATATGAGCTTGTTATTTATTTGTGTAATGTCAATGCAGAAGATCAGCATTTTTTTTTCTTTGAGATTCAGGACATGATGGTAGCAGTGTTTGTGCCACAATTCTTCATAGTGAAACGCCAAGGTCTGTTTTGATAAGTAGCAGTTTGATCATGACTGATAGAAGTGTTACACCGAATGGAGATAGTGCAATGCAAGGCACTTGACTTTCTCAAGTTGATTATGTCTGTTACCGACACATCTAGAGTGTTCCTCATATATCAAATAATCATTTTCAGTCACTCGAATAGAGAAAAATCACGAGGATGGCAAGCACTTGCCGTTGTTTCAAACTGGGTTAGGGAGGTCAATTGCTACAAGTAAGAGCTCCGTTAAGAGGGCAACTTCAGTTCTGGAGCCAAGGAATATTGCAAAGGAATTGGAAGGTAATTGCTCTCTAAACACACAACATGGTTTTGTAACAAGTGTGCTTTCTTGTCACTAAATTTGTGATAAATGTGCATTTATATTTACTGACAATCAAATTTTCTGTCTGTAAGATGAAGCTCATTTAGATGGCGGCCATGACACTCCCATGGTTAAAACTGGATTAGGAAGGTCCATCTTAGCAAGTGATGACTGTAGAAATGAATCGTGTATCCTAGAGGCTGAAGAAGCAGTCAAAACTGGTACTTTCATGTTCCAAATTAAGAGTTCCTGCATATGGGTCTAAAAAGTAGGTAGAAATAAACTTTTAAAGTCTGCACTCAGTTAACATTTGCTTCATATGTGCAAACCAGTAAACAATTACAACGGAGAAGCCTTTGTTGAAGAGGCAGCGTTCCAAGCTGGAATACAGAAGTCTGTACCCCAGAATAGAAGTTCAAGTCATAAGGCCAGTATGCTTTTGGAGCAACGAAACTTCAGGGAGAAAGGTAGTTTTTGGAATCATTGGGTTATATAGTGGGGGAATATACAGAGTTCTTTACATTTGGATCTTGAAAGTAACTTGAGACTCCTTTTCCCATTCCTTTGACATATGCAATATTATTTTGGAAGGATACAAAGACTCTGGAAGTCAACTGCCAATGTTTCGAACCGGATCTGGAAAGTCAGTCTTGATTAGTGAAAGCTCAGTGCAGAAAGCAAAGGCTGTTCTGGAGGAAGAAGTCAAAATAAACAGAGGTATAACAGCCGATCAAACTTTTCTGAGACTTTCACTGATGCAGCAACTTCTACTTTATTTCAATAGAAGATGGTATAAATTTTTTAGTGTGCACATCTAGTTGAAGTGTCTGTTCTAAAACTAGTCCTTTAGTTCATTTGTACAATACTGTGTGGCCCATAGGTTAGCTAACCATCACAGTCTGTTATATTCGTTGCTAGACTGGTCTGCTAATCCAAATATTCTGCAATGCTTTTTGGTTAAAAGTTAGACCAAGTTTACAAAAGTAAAGCTTAGCACTGAACCACCAATGTGTAACCTCATTATGCTGCAGCTTTCGTTTAGAATGGTACACTTATTTATTGCTTCGACTTTCGAGGCAGCTGTTTAGCCTATTCTGTCTAGAATATATCATTCTTCAATCATAATAAAAAAATGTATGTTTTCGATAGCACCAAATTTCAAGCATACAATGTGTGATCACTGTGAGCTGTCTAATGATCTAATCAGGCATTTGAGTGGCATGTTGATGTGGTAACATGCACTTTTTTATTGCATAATATTAGCGTCTTAATTTGTACACATTTGCCATATAAAGAGGTCTGACCTCGAGTTATTCTTTGTCAGATAATCATAATCTCCTTAACATGGACAGAAATATTCCTGTCTCTGCTTCACCTCTCAAGACAAGCTGTGGAAGAACAGTTAATATATCTTCAGCTGGTGTATCTCGAGCTGCTACTTTGTTGGGCTTGGAGGAGAATATCCTTTCAACACAATTTTTTGGACACGTGGGCGATAAGCTAGGCACAAAAATAAATTTTGAGCGGAAAAATCCAGAACAGAGGCTTGGTCTTGCATCTTGTCCAACAGAAAACCAAGTGCATAAGGAACCACACCGGCCATTTGAACTTTCTAATAACACAATTTCTGATTCTGGTGAGCATTCTATCAGATTCAGTACCGCAGGAGGCAGATCAATGGCTATTTCTAGTGATGCACTTCAACGCGCGAGAAGCCTTCTGAGTGAATCAGATCATGTGGTTTCAACAAATAATTTAGTAGGCCACTCCTTGGAATCTGCATGTAATGTTGAGATGCCAAATTCAACGGTTGCCCCAAAAGAAGGTGGGCCTGATTTATCAAAAATAAGTAGGATCAATGGAAAAACCGAATTTGCAACATTTTCCCACCAGGCAATATTTGATAGGAAGCACACTGGATCCTTAGGAAATGCTCCTGCTACCCCGGCGACTAACAAATATGCCAATATGTTTCATGTTAGAAGCCGTTCAATCAGTGAAACTCCAAAGATCCCGAAGCCTTCTTCCATGTGTTCATCTGAAACTGACAATGCAAATGACACTAAAGATAAGACCAGGCAACGCCATATGCCAGCTGGAGCGTTGGTCGACATTAGTAACTTAATGGGTACACATTCTGGAAATATTGACCATGCTGTTAATGAGAAGAGAAGAATTGAGGGAAGAAATTCCACATCTTCCTTTAAACGCCCCCGCTCTTCCAGATCCTTAGATTTGCATCCCAGTTAGCAGGCTGTAAACTCCATGATGCCATGCTTCTGCTATGACCTTGCTGATAATGGTAGGTTCATCGCGCCTATACTGCAGTTGTTTTTCATGTTGATATGTTTTAATGAATCTCCTGATGTGTATATTTGTTGCATTTAGTTTGACATTGCAGGTGTTGTTTTGCATGCTGGCGACGTTTATTTATGCAGCAGCAAGAAAAGGCAGTGGCTCTTTTTGACAGACGGTTCTAAATTTATCTCGGCATCACAGTCCAGAGCAAGATGATTGTCTTCTAGGAGTAAGCTTTTCTTGCCCAAGCGATGACTGCTTTTTTCCGTTACGCCCTTTCTGGAAATAGAGAAGGTCATCTCTTAAGGAAGCTCACCATGGAATAATGGACGTTGCTGCTTTTGGAAGTAAATGTAAGAAAATGTTGGAATTTCTGCAGAGTTTACTGTCCTCACAGGATGCTCATTGGTAGTTGTTGAAATATGTATTGTAGGGTGTATAGCTAGCACGTGAGTTCGTATCCTGATCCGGTTAAAGTTAGGCTTGATCTCCTCTGTACAGGTTGTAGTAAACGTCGAGATCAAAGCCCATAACGACTGGATCCTAACCTCTGTAATCTCCTGGCCTTGAACCTTTTTTATAACGTGCATGCGTTCTTGCTGATAGCATACACCTTCCACCTAGTTTTACATGGTAATCAGAGCCTTTTCTCTTCAACCTTCTGCTTTCAGCTAGGCGCATGCCTCCTTCTACTTTCAGCTAGGCGCATGCCTCCTTCGCTAGCAGAAATATTTAGTTCATACTTCCTCCGTCCCAAAATAAGTGTCTCAACTTTGTGTATTATTTTTATACAAAGTTGGGACACTTATTTTTGGGATGGAGGGAGTACATGTGAATTGCTTCTGCATTTGATTTGCGGAACCTTTTTTTAGGTGATTTGCGGAAACTTTGATCAAAATTGAATTGTTCATAGCTCACACCAATTTTTTTGGGTTCGTTATTATTTTGTTCATCAACCTAGCCTACAGTCGCTGCGTTTTTTTTACTAGTCTCCACACCAGAGGCAACAAAAACTGGTGTAACAAAAGTGTGCAAAGTTGATTCAAGCCGAGGAGCAGTGAGCCAGACGGCAATACACGAAACACGATCTTCTAAATCTAATAACTTGTTGAAGGCCCTGCTAGCTAGCTAGCTAGCCGAACAAGCTCTACTGAGGCAGTGACGAAGATAGGACAGTATGCTCTTGTGGCAGGCATCGTCGATGGCGAGGGTTCAAGGACGTTCCCTGCAAACACGATGGCGCCCGACTTCTCCTCGATTACGAAGAAGGCAAACGGATGGTCAGCGACGAAGTCCACGGGAACCGGCCGTGGATGCTTGGGCACGCTTTTGCCAACCTTCATAGACGTGGTGACGGCTGCGCCCTCGGTACCGTCCTCGTTCACCTCGATGACCGCCTTGTGGATGATCTTGCCCAGAGCCAACGGCCTGCGGGTGCGGTCACCCTCCCCCACCATGTTTGACAGGTCCGCCTCCTTCTCGTCGAATGCCGCCTCGAGTCCCAGCTCCCGGAGAATGCCCGACATGTCGTCCGAGAAGGCCAGCTTGAATCTGGGCAGCCTGAGCTTGCCGACCGGGACAAGGCTCGTCGGAAGGTGTGCGCCGATGAAGTCCTGGCTCGATGCCGTCATCTCGACGAGGGCATGGAGCCCGTCACGCGCATCCGGGAGGAAGATGCACATCGAGAAGGGCGAAGGGCGCTTGCGTCCTTCCTTGTACCGGAGCCTGAGCACCTTAAACCCTTTGTGGCAGGCGATGTACTGCTGCCCAAAACCCCGCATGAAGGAAACATGGAAGGTGCTGCCATTGAGGCGGTGGAACTTGCCGTCCACGGTGTCCTCCTCGCGGAAGGGCACGTGCCACCTGCCCTTGAAGTAGACGGCGTTGGCGACGACGATGTCCGTCTCGGCGGACACCTGCCCGTCGGCGAGGATCGAGTCGATGAGGTCATCCGTCGCCGCCGCCGCCGCCCACGCGTTGATCTGCTTCACGGCTTCTCCTGGCTGCAGCAGCGTGTGATCGACCAGAAATTTAGTAAAACTGCGTGTCAAACTCAAACATGAACAAGTACGGAAGAGAGATTGATCTGTGGCTGCACTGCACACGCGCCGACCTTGCCGCGGAAATCGACGGCGTGGGTCTCTGCCTTGTAGTAGCGGGCGGCGGCGTCGGAGAAGGCGGGGTCGAGCTTCAGGGTCTCGTCGTGCCACACGCCGAAGGCAGAAGAGACGCGCGGCCCGCCCCTCCATGACCGGTCGGCGAGCGCGTGCTTCGACAAACCGCGGACGATCTCGGCGATGTCCTCGCCGGACTCGGTGCCGAGAAGGGCGAGCAGCTCCCGGAGGGTCGTGCCGTGGGCGCCGGCGAACGTAAGCGCAAGTGCGGCGTAGATGGATAGCGGCGAGAAGACGAGGTTGCCGGCGACCGCGCTCGTCGAGGAGAGCGCCCTGATGAGGCGTAGGGCGAACGTCGTCAGGCCGGGGCACGCGAGTGGGTTGGTGTTGGCGGCGGTCGATGTAGCCTCCATCGTGATTCGTGAGAATTGAGGCACCGGGCGATGCCTTTGTGCTTGGCGTACAATAATCCTACACCTTGGCGTAGGAACGAAACCCCATGGCCATGGGTGGTGATCTAGTAGTAGTATTTACATGTACTGGAGTAGAATCCAATATGGAAACGCAAAGGATTAGGAATGTAAAGCGGAATGCGTTAAGGACTAGCACAAAATTTGTCTTTGTGATGGGTTTATACGTCGGATCAATTTTCGGGGAACCAAAGGAAAAGTGGATTTTCCACCTACGAATGCATGCAACATTTTCAAAATTTTTGCGAGAAAACTTCGGATCTATTCGTAAACTATCAAGGTAGTGCAAAGAACGTCAGAAGTAAAAATTACATCCAGATCCGTAGACCACATAGCATCGACTACAAGCACTGGAGCGATGTAAAAATGCGCCGCCGTCATCGTTCCTCCTCATCAGAGCCGGACAAATCTTATTGTAGTAAATAGTTGTGAAGTCATCGTGCTAAGGCCCTAACACTAGAACAACAACTAACGCTGATAAAGAGAAGCGATGACGAAGGGTTTGACGGACATTATTATTGTGTGGGACAACTGACATTATAGTATTTAGAGAAGACGACATAGATTCAAACTTGTTTCATCCAAATTCATTACTTCCATGCGAAAACGATCAATAATATTTCATTCTGTTTCGCAAAAGCATCTTATTATTTCACTACAGCTCGCCATGTTTTGTAGCTTATCATAATTATACATTGTGTGCCAATGTGTATCAAACTGATTCTTACGAATATCAAAGTTTATAAATATCAATACATTTTATTGCAACAAAAGTTTCAATTTCATTGTGGTACATCATGATCAAGAATGCATCATAGTATTTCATTATGTGTTAGTATGGTTTAAATTATTTCATACAGTATGTAAAAGTTGATAGATCGTGTTCGGGTCATGAACGAGTTTAACGAAACTTCTCATAGTTTTATGTACTTAGTGTTTACCATGTTTCAGAATTTGAATTTTAAAAGTTGTCAAAATGTATCCAAAAGATAATTAAAGTAGATTTAAACTTGGCAGTAAGATGAAAAAGCATGGGATGATCAAGTGTCGCACCCCGGGACTTGCACTATGCAGACCTTGCAAGCTCCGCTAGCCTCCGCATAATATCAATCCTAAGGCGCCACCTTCACACAATGTACGCGTGTGAACGTGCGCACCATGTGATGGAACGGCCGACATCACATCATAGATAAACAAATATTTTGCAACAACAACAAAATATATGTACAACAAAGTCAAGTTTAACAAAAGAATACAACAAGGGTCTCACAACAAAAATACAACTCATACAATGAAAGCGAATATGCCTTAAACAAGTAAAGACTACAAACTGACTTAAGGAGGCTTTGAAGAAAAGCAAATGACATCGATATCCCTACCCGGACAACTGTTTGCGGGATAATCAGCTAACCTCGTCCATCAACAAACCTACTTCATCATGAATTGATGTCGGCTGGTTTGCGGCAATCGAGGGAAAATGAGTAAATTAAACAAGCGAGTACTCAATTGTACTTGCAAGACTCACATCAGACCTAAGCTACAATTATATATGCAATATGTCTCAATGGAAGGGGTAATGATTTAGGGGTGCAAGCACTCATAATTCTATAGAGACTCGCTACAACTTGTGTCTATGAGAAATGAGATGAGAGAACACGTAAAAGTATAGGAAAGTGCATCCTCTACTCTTTTCACCTACATACTGGAAACACCACCTTGTCTTCCCCTTGCATCTCCCACGATGAAGAACCAACAAGGAACCCACATGGATGACAAGTTTTAATTGTTAAGTTTAAAGTTGGTATATGACCAAAGTCAACAAGATCCAAGTCGTTCATAACCACATACACGTCTACTCAATCAGATTTACCCCTGTAGGCATGCACCAATGTACCCACACATCAGGCCCTCCCTTATAGGCCATCAACATCGTATGCCCAAACTGCTGGGTACATATCGACTACGACACTCCCTAGTTACATCCAAGTATAGAAGCCACCCGACAAGTCGACAGTCAGTCAAGAGTTCAGCCTCAACTCCGAATCCGTACTCAACCATGAGTGGGAAGCGGTCAAGATCGGTTGTTGCCCAGAACAAGGGCGAGTTGCCTGTTGGTCCACAATTTGTGAACCACCCAGGTGTTGTAGCCTCAAACTATCTAGGGTCAACCGCCTAGTGGATGATACGTTCGAAGAAGCAAATGTAAAACCAACTTGCGACCCCTTGAAAAGTCTGCAGTTTCGGGTACCGATCGCGGGGGGG
>CBMN010002168.1:0-11073 GCA_000582825.1 Hordeum pubiflorum | reverse complement strand
GCCACGTCAGCTCCAGGTCGAGACAGACCACCTAGTTTTTCTTTGTCCGGTATGGGTTTGATCAGGGGGTGAAGGGGGCAGAAAAATAGATCAGGGGGTGATGTGAACCATCAACTTTGTTCAGGGTAATAAAATGGACTTTTTTCTTAAGGAAAAAAGAAATTAAAATTAAAACAAAATCAAAATAACAAAGTTTTCTAAGGAAGAATGAATTGGTGGCAATGATATTTCCCTTTAAGGAGAAAGAAAACATGAAAAAAAAGTAAAATAAACAATGAAAAAAATTGCACACAATATACAAAAAAATTGTGTTTTTTTAAAAATATGCAAGAATAAGCAAATAATGGTGGAAAATACTGAGAAGCAATGAATTAGTGGTGTTGGTATTACCCATAAATAAAAATATAACTAAATAAAACAAAATAATTAAGTTTATAAGGCACAATGAATTAATGCCATTGGCATCACGCTTTAGAAGAAATATAATTAAAAAGGTTTAAAAATACTTACACACAACTTTACACTAAAATTGCACTTTTATACTATTCAAACAACAATAATATAATAGTGTAATTTTTACACATATTGCATTGTATTTGTGTGTACACATTTACACACACCCAATATCCCAAAAATACCAGTAAAAGAAAATAAAAACCAACAAATAAAGAAAAACTAAAAACAAAAGGTGAAACACATATAAAAAAGAAAAGAAAAGAAAAGAAAAACAAAGGGAAAGAGGGATGGGCTGGGTGGTATAGGTAATGGGGTGCCCCAGTAGCTAATCGATTGATCCGAATATGTGTTCAGTCCAAAAACACAGCCGAAACTTGTTCACAAAACAACCTAGGAAAAAAGTATACCACGAATCTCAAAGCAAGAATCAATGGTTAGAAAATTGCTGACCCAAATTCAAAATTAAGGCAACTTACATATAGTAAAGTGATTGAAAAAAGATCCACGAAAGTATATGAAGGAAACCGAAACATGCTGATTTGCCAAAAATTGGTTTCAAGTGCATCCGTCGTAATTACTCGTAATTCATCTAATAGATCCAATCATTTTTACATCCATTTTTCTCATCACGGACGGGTCTCGGTCTTTTCCCCTTGGTAGGCCTGACTGTGTGGTTTCTTGCCTTTCCTCGAGGTCCAACATGTGTATGCCGCCACTGCCTACTAGAGTTAATCCAGTGCGTACCCCCCACATGTTGTTGCCTTCGTAGCCGCCTCGCCCAATCAGCAAACGGATCAAGCTGTCCAAGCTCGTTAACACCAGATCCCTTGGATTACCGGTAGTGAGCACGCCCCCAAGCCTGTTCGCAATGTTCATGGCTTACATAGCGGCCCAAGGAGTTTGAGTTTTTTTTGTCGTTAGCATTATGATCGCCGCCAACATAACCCCAACTAGATGTGAACAACTTAAGAAATTCGAAATCTGTGGGCGCTGGCTCTCGTGACCCCACCGCATCGCACTGTGCGATACCGTATTGTTGCTAGACACCTATCTTCCATGGGCCATCACAAAACTGGTCTGCCATCAATTCACGGATCTCAAGCAAAACCAACGCTCATGATATCGAGTCCATCTCTGCTCGGGCACCAAAACACATGTTTTTCTTTCCTACTTAGGCTTGCCAATCCATAAGTAAAATGGCATAAATCTGATCCATGCATGGATAAACTCTTGTCAATACACCTTAACCCTTGTATTTCCTAAGAAGGGAGTTATTGGAATTAATGGTGCCAGAACGGAGGAATAAACGGTCAAAAGAGATGTTTTGCCGTGTCTTGCCTCTTGGGCATTGCATTCAATATATAGTTAACATTACATCTTGTACAACAAGGAAAATCTCAATGAGATCAGTCTAAAGGATCCTATAATCCCTACAATATCTATACAATCCGGTTATGATACACAAGAGATCATATACTGGATATTGGAGACTTTTACGTTAACATTCCCCCTCAAGCTCAACCGACCACAAGGTTGAGGTTGCGTCGTAATTTCTCCAACATGATCTTCGTAGCGGGTTTAGTGAAGGCATTCGCCACTTGATCACTAGAAGACACAAAGCGGACGTCCAACGCTCCGAGTGCCACCTTTTCTCGTACAAAGTGAAAATCTACCTCAATATATTTCGTCGTTGCATGAAAGACATGATTGGCACTTAAGTACATGGCACCCAAATTATCACACCATAATATTGGCGGTCTTGGCAGAGTAGCTCCCAATTCTCAAAGCACGGATTGCACACAAGCAACTTCGTCCGCACCATTGGCAACGGCCTTGTATTCTGCCTCGGTTCTAGATCGTGACACTGTAGGTTGTTTCCGAGCACTCCACCAAATTAGGTTGGGTGCAAGAAAGACCAAAAAACCACCTGTAGAACGTCTTTCATCGGCACACCCTGCCTAGTTGGCATCAGTGAAAATACTCAACAGTGCGGACCGTGACCGATGAATGTGAAGACCAGTAGCCACTGTACATTTTAAATATCTTAGTATGCGCTTGAAGGCCTCCCAATGGACATCAGTGGGTTTGGATATATATTGGCACACTTTGTTTACATCAAAAGAAATATCAGGACGGGTAAGAGTGACATACTGCAACCCTTCGACCATACTGCGATAGTTGAAGGCGTCATCACCATTAAGAGGAGTGCCAAGATCTGCTGCCAACTTATCGGTGACAGACATGGGAGTAGAAATTGCCTTACAATTCTCCATATGTGCACGGTGAAGTAGGTCATTGGCATACTATGCTAAGAGAGCACTATTCCCCCTGAATTGTAGGTGGCTTCAATCCCAAGAAAATAAGCGAGATGACCAAGATCCTTGATGGGAAAGGACTCGTCGAGAGTATGAAGCAGGCTATCCAGCCCTTGAGGACATGAGCTAGCAATGACAATACCATCAACATAGACAAGCATGTAAATAACCACAACACCTTTCCGAAAAATGAAGAGAGAGGTGTCAGCCTTAGAGGACTGAAAACCAAGTTGGTGCAGTTGATCACTGAGGCGGGAGTACCAAGCTCGAGGAGACTCTTTCAGCCCATAGATAGACTTGCGAAGTTTGCAAACATGGTGAGGGTAGCGAGGATCCTCAAAACCCGACGGCTGGTACATATACACCTCCTCACCAAGAAGACCATGGAGGAATGCATTGCGTGCTGGCGGCGTACATCCTGAAGACGAGGCGGGTGACGATGCTGACTCATGCGTCTGAGGGTCGGTTCTTTTGGAGGGCTTAAAAACACGCTACCTCTCCTCAGCTTAAAATGTAAGACACTTCCTAAATTTATTGAGACTTTTAAATTAATCATCCCATAACTAGTTTCTTATAGTATACAAAATCGGATTCTGGATTGCTCTTAGAAGTCCCAATGAATGAGAGAGATGGCTTATGAGGAAAGCTGGAAAGGAGGCGACTTATTTTTTAAGTCGCCAAAAGAACTAGCCTAAGTCGCATGCGTCTCGTGTGGTGGAAACGCTCCAGAGGCCTGGTTTGGCCCATGGCCGAGCAGTGAAGACGTGCCCGAGTTGGGGCCTGGTGCTGGACATGTTGCACAAGCCGGTTTGCTGGGGAATCGGGAGGAAGACCATGGGGATAGCCATGCTTGGGGCCCTGTCCCGAGTCTTGAAGACAGATTTGAAGGCCTGCACCTATGTGGAGAAGAAGAGCTTGATATCGACTTCAGTAATGAGCTTGCTGATCTGGATAAAGAGATCAGGTGTCTGGAAATCTTCAGAGTATATACAACCCGCCAGTTTAGCCACTCGACGCTTTTCAATGCAATGCGAACGGCATGGTCATCGACTCAGCAAGTCTTCTTCAAACCGAAGGGCGCAAATATTTCCATTGCTCAATTTAGCTGTCTGGGTGATTGGATGCGAGTTATGGATGGTGGTCCATGGCTGCTCCACAATGCGCCTGTCATTATACAGGAATACGACGGGTTCAGTAATCTGAACGACTACAAGCTGGATAAAGTTCCTGTTTGGGCTAGAACTGAAGGGGTACCAGATGGTTTGATGAGGAAAAAGGAATTGGCGGAGAAGGTGGCTCAAAAGGTGGGAGAACCTCCGATCACTGTAATTATGAATGAGGGGTTTATTAATACGACCAAGTACTTAAGGGCAAGAGTGTTTTTAGATGTGCAAGTGCTGCGTGTTCACTTCGTGCCTATAACTTTGAAAGAGAGGAAGAAGTACCATGTGTATTATGAGAAGCTTCCTGATTTTTTCTTTTTTCTGTGGCCGGATTGGGCACCTCATCGAGGAGTGTGGCGATGGGGTCCATGACCCATCTGTTTGTGAGTGAGGAGAATTATGTGGAATTTTGAGAACTCAGCTACAAGGCAGAATACGGGAAGATGAGGAGGAAGGGGTGCATCAGAAAGGGGAAGGGCGTGAGTTGGGGGGCAAATGAGGTTGGGGTCGAGGTGGTACTGGTCGTGGCAACGTTGCCCGTGAGGTTAATGAACACACAGGGGTGGAGTAATCCTTGCATGATGTAAGATTAAATGGTGAGTTGGAATGTAGGGAGGCAAGGAGGCGGCTGGTGAGTCAAGATGGAACTATGAATTCCCAGGGACAACAAGGAGTGCTGATACAACCTGGGACTGTTGCTGGGAAGGTGTTACATATTGAGGCAACTCCCTCAATGCATGAAACTACTTCTGGCACACCAGGGAAGAATCCAATAGTTAAGAGAAGATGCCAGGGTGAAGGGGAGGAGGGAGAAGAAGTAGCAGATGATCCTATGTTTTTGGCGGCATCCCAGGTGGATGGCCGCCGGGTCCAATGAGAGTATTATGCTGGAATTGTCGCGGTATTGGTGATCCCGCAACAGTTCGTGAGCTCCGGGAGCTCATCGTGGAGAGTGCACCGTCGGTGGTATGCATTGTGGAGACTCAGCTGTCAAAGCAACGCGTAGAAGGCCTCACGGCCTTATTGGGGTTTGAAGGTGGTTTTGCTGTAGGAAGTTCGGGGAGGAGCAGAGGAATTGCAATGTTCTGGAGGCATGGTGTTAACCTGACAGTAAAGAACGTCTCACGTTACGACATTGATGCTTGGGTGTCAGAGGTGGGAAAAGAAGATTGGAGGATAACATGTTTTTACGGGGAAGTTAACAGGAACCTGAGACAGAACACGTGGGACACTATGACGAGGCTGAGGAGTGAATCAACCTTACCCTGGTTATGTGTAGGATATTTTAACGAAATTCTCCGCAAGGAGGAGCAGATGGGCCCGAACGAAAGGGATTCAACACAGATGGCGGGATTCAAAGAAGCCGTGGACTTGTGTGGACTGAATGACTTAGGGTACATCGGACGACTGGACCTTTGATAAGAGAGTGGTAGGAGGACAATTTCGCAGAGTAAGGTTGGATAGGGCACTGGCTACAGCAGAATGGAGCACACTGTTTCCTTTTGCTTCGGTGCGACATCTAGTCGTGGCTAAATCAGACCATTCTCCCATTGTTCTAATGACATAGATGGAAAATGAGAATAGGAGAATGGGCACTAAAAAGCTGTTCCGGTACGAGAAGATGTGGGAGCACCATGAAAAGTTTTTTCCTTTGCTGGAGGAAGCATGGCGGGTTGCTGGTACAGGAGGGAACATGCAGGATTTCAAACAAAGGCTACATAAGATTTCAAGCACTCTTGCAGAATGGGGAGCACGGGAGTTCGGACATGTTAGAAATGAGTTGAGACAGCTAAAAGCCATACTCCTTGCCCTTCGGTCCATGGCTGGTCGGGTTGGCCCATTAGCTGAAGAAAAAGAAGTGGAGAACCGGATTGTGGAGCTTAATATTAGAGATGATATTATGTGGCGCCAAAGGTCCAGAATTCAGTGGCTGGCTGAAGGAGACGGTAACACAATTTTTTTCACTTAAAGGCTACGAACAAGCATAGAAGAAACCGCATAATTGAGCTGAGGCGAGAGGATGGCACCAAGTGCACATATGAGGCAGAGATTGGGAGTATGGCCACTGCTTTTTACCAGAACTTATATGAATCCGAATCCACAGTGGGAATGGAAGAGGTACTATCACATATCCCTAAAAAAGTTGATGACAACATGAATGCTATGCTCACAGCCGCGTACACTGAGAAGGAGGTAAAAGAGGCATTGTTTCAAATGTTTCCTACCAAGGCACCTGGTCCGGATGGTTTCCCTGCCCATTTTTTCAGCGGAATTGGGGTGTTTGTGGTGATGAAGTTACTAGGGTGGTCTTGTGTGTTTTGAATGGGGAAGAGTCTCCGGAGGTTATAAACATGACGTTCGTAGTTTTGATCCCTAAGGTATTGAATCCAACCTCTATGACGCAATTTCGGCCTATTAGTTTGTGCAATGTAATCTTTAAGATTATATCAAAGGTGCATTCTAACCGGCTGAAGAAGCTTTTACCGGAGATTATTTCACATGAGCAATCCGCTTTAGTTCCTGGTAGACTTATCACCGATAATATTATTGCTGCTTACGAATGCCTGCATTTTATGAAGAGGTCAAGAAGCAAAAAAAAACTCTCAATGTGCACTAAAGCTCGATACGATGAAGGCGTATGATAGGGTTGAATGGAACTATCTGGAGGCTGTGATGTTAAAACTTGGGTAGGAGCAAGGTTGGGTTAAGAGAATTATGAGGTGTGTGTCCACTGTGACCTTTTCTGTCCTGGTTAACGGAGTGAAGATGGAGGAGTTCAAGCCAACTAGAGGGATACGACAAGGAGATCCCATATGTCCATACTTGTTCCTGTTAGCAGCCGAGTGTCTCTCTTGTCTGTTGAAGGCAAGGAGTGATGACGTTAACATAAAAGGAGTGGTTGTTGCCCCTACGGCGCCACCGGTAAATCATCTCCTATTTGCGAACGATTATTTGTTGATCTTCAAGGCAAACATAGTAGGGGCTGAAAAAATAGGAAACACCATAAATGAGTACTGTGCGGCATCGGGCCAGAGGGCAAATCTCACAAAGTCAAGCATTTTCTTTGGCAAAGGATGTCCTGATAATGTGAGAACTCTAGTCAAGGAAGTACTTCAAGTCCCAAATGAATCTTTGGCAAAACGGTATTTGGGATTACCTTCAGATGTTGGGAAGTCAAAAAATGGAGCCTTCAAATATATTAAGGATAGGGTTTGGGCAAAGGTACAAGGATGGGTGGAAAAGTGTATGGCTACTGTGGGAAAAGAAGTTCTGATCAAGTCCGTGGCACAAGCGATACCGACTTTTTGCATGTCATGGAGTAAATTGCAAAAACCCACCACAATTGTGGACCGTAATTCAAAAAACCGTCACCATTCGTTTTTTTTTCTTCAAAAAACCACCAACTTTGGGGTGGCAGTTTTCAAAAAACGTTGATACCGTGATTTAGAGCGTTTGAGTGCATTTCTGACCGGTGGGTCCCTTTGTCAAGCGCCACGTGGCCAGCGCGGTTTTTTGAAAGAAAAAACCCGAATGGTGGCGGTTTTTGCAATTTACTATTTAGATGATCTTGCTGCAACAGTAACAAAGCAACAGGGGCGTCAGCATCTGAAACAGGAAGGGCCCGAATGGATACCTCCCCCTGCGGGGTATGTTAAAATTCTACATCATGAGGATAGTGGTGCTTTTGCTGCAGTTTGTCGAGATGAAGAGGGCAAATTCATAGGTGCGTCAGCAGTATCTGTCCAAAATCTGACGGAACCTGAAGCGTTGGAGGCGTTGGCCAGCCGCGAAGGACCGGCTTTAGCTCTTGATCTTGCATGTAACAATGTGGTTTTGGCTACGGACTGCTCTGCCACGGTGAAACACATCAGGGAGCCGTATTTGGGGCCCTTGACGGCCATTATCCATGAGCTTAAGAGGCGCATTACAGGTTTTGCATCAGTAGTACACGAGAACAGACTTTTGAATGTTGAAGCTCATTCCCTGGCAAAGGCAGAGACTACTCTAGCTCGTGGCCGACATGTGTGGCTCTTAGAGAGACCAGGTATTATTTGTATTCCTGAAAACATTTTGAGTGATTAAAGTGCTTTCAATTCTAAAAAAAAAGCCGGTTCGCTGCATGGGGGTGTAGCATGCACGAGGCCCTGGGCAGCCGCTGTTATAGACATGCGTCGTTCCTTTGTACATGCAGGACATAGTTCAGGAAACAAAAATGACAGGTTGTAGTTTCTCACATAAGCATCGTGAACTACTGGCTCCGTGGATGGGAAAGATACAAGAGGATTTAGGGAAGATAAGTCGGGATGTGCACTAATGGCAAAAGGAAAAACTTGCTCGTGAAAAACAACATCACCGGATATGCAGATGCGGCACGTAGATTTATCAAGACATTTATATCCTTTGTACAGACTGTAACCAAGGAACACACATATCTTGAAACAAAATTCAAGTTTACAGGAGTTATACTTGCGAAGGCTCGGCCGGCATGCACATCCGAAAACATGAAGAAACGAATAATCTGGAGCGGGAGGTACATACGTATACAAGGGATAGAAAGTTGTGTGAAGTTACTCCCCTCCTCCCCCGCGTCGCCTATCCGTGGCGACTCGGGGCAATCCTAGCGCCGCTGTCGCGCTCTCCCCCCTCTCACCCTCTCCTTCGTCGTAGCCAGAGGGGCTCCATGGCGCTGGCGTGCGGCCCCGATGAAGGTGGCGGCGGGGATCTGGCGTCTCCTCCCTGGATGGAGGGTTGCGGCTCCCCGGGCGGCGGCCCTCGTCGGTGGCGCGCGGCATGGCCTGGGCGGCGGACGGTGCCGGTGGGTACTGGTGGGCGTCCTCCATGGCTATGCAGGCAGCGTGGTGGTCATGGACGACGGTGCGGCAGCGGCGCCTCGCAGTCTGTCGGGCCTCCATGGAGAAGCTTTATTGCCGGCCGATCCGTTCTCGTCTGTGCCAGCACCGGTTCCTGGTGGCGCAACCGCCGTCTCCTGGTGCCTGCTTACTGGATCTGGCGTCTGGGTGAGGGTCCGGGGGAAACCCCTGGCCGGCGCGGCGGCCCCCCAAAGTCGACGCCTTTGGCGCCGATCCCCTTTCTGGAGGCTTTGGGGTGGTCCCTCTCCCTCCTGAGCTCCGGCGAAAGCTGATACTCCCCTGATCTGGGTGCTGACGCCACCTCGGTGGCATGCTCCTTCTTGAAGGCGGCGACTGGGAGTTGCTTTTGGTGGTGGAGCGGTTGTGCACTGGTTTCGAAGCATGACGGCCTGGACTTCCTGCTACATCTTGCTCGGCTTTGCCCTATGCATAGTGATGCCATCTTCGGTCTTCTCCATGGGCATGCGCCCTAGTTAGACAGCGCGCTTCCGGTGGTTCGTGCCGCCATTGCCCACGTGGTTCTCGTCTGGTTGGTCTTCGGTGGTTCGTGGGTCAGCTCCGTCTGCTTCTCCTATGGCAGCTCGGACACCTTGAGTTGGGTTCTGTGGTAGCCACTTTGCCGGTGTGGCACCCATCGAGCCTGGGTGAAAGGGTAGTGGCCCTTTGCGACAGCGGAGACAGCTCAAGTGTTGCCCAAGTATGGCCTGGTGCAGCCGGCGCTCAATGCTTGCTCGGTGTGACCCTCCTTCCATGTACCTAGTTGGCTAGTTGGTGTAGGTGTAGTGTTGGTTGTCGGCATCGGGGCTCCTGTTGTTGCCTTTGTGTTGTTCTGCCTAGTGCCTTGTATCTTCCTTTTCGCTTGCTTTGCATTTCCGTTGTAACGTGGTGTCCTTGTAATCCTGTCCGGTTAAGGGCTTTGTTAATTCAAAGCCAGACTAGGTTCGAGCTCTTCTCGGGCTCGGCCGACGCCTTTTCTCTAAAAATAATAATCTGGAGCGGTGTTAAGAAGTCATGTGATTGGAGTATGTTTTAAGGGTTCGACTGGGCATGTGATTTATCAAATAACAGGAGTGAGGAAAGCTTCATCGCAATAATGGAGAGGAAGATTGAAATGAGCGAGGAGTGCAAGGCCAGTTTCAACCAGATGACGCTGTTTGCACTCAGCAATACCGTTTTGTTGGGAGGTGTGCAGACATGACACGCGATGGGAAATACGTACACGCTGAAAGTTGTTATGCAAGCAAGGGTACTCACCCCCCTAATCAAATTGGACAGTCCATATTTTTGTGTTTAGAAGCCGTTCGACATGAGCTTGGAAGTTGTAGAAAACTTGTTCGACGTCTGATTTGTGTTTAAGAAGATAAATCCACGTAAAACGGCCAAAATCATAAAAAAAAGGCTCACATAAAATTTAAAACATCCAGAGGAGACGAGGGCAGGACCCCACACATCGGTATGAACAAGTTCAAGAGGTTGCGAAGAAACATGAAAGGAATTATTATAAGGTAATTGATGATTTTTGGCCCGTTGACATGCGTCACAAACGAAACTATCACGACTAGACGAACAAGGAAGTTTATTTGATCGAACAACATACTCGACTATATTATTTGATGGGTGACCCAACCGATAATGTCAACGACTTGACGACAAACGAACTCCGGAAAAAGCTTGTCGTGATGATGACGAGGGCCGAACATACGGGATGGGGTAGAGACCATTGTGGCTTCTACCGAGAAGAAAACCTTCCTCGGGGTTTTGTCCTTCACACGAAATAAATAACGATGAAATTCCACAAACAGTCGATTGTCAGAAACAAGGCGATAAACAGAGAGAAGATGTTTGTGGATATCAATTGCCGTTGTTGGCGGCGTGCTGCTCCAGGCGCTCGTCAAAGCCGAGGAGGTACGCGTAGAGGCTGTTGAGGCTGACATGGCCGTCGATGATGTTGAGTTAGGCCACGAGGGGGTCATACTCCTGAGTCCTGACCCCATGCCACCTATGATGTAGCCAACGATCTCCTCCTCGGACAAGTGAGTGTCAACCGTGGCCATGGCTTCGGCGTAGCTCGTCATCTTGTGAAAATATTCTGCCGCCGGCATGTCCTTCTTCTTGGTCTGTGAGAGCTGTGTGCGGAGTTGGCGAACATGAGCTTTATTATGTGCTGCGAACATGGCGCCAAGGGCAGACTAGACAGCAGCCGAGGAGGTTGCGCACGTCATCTGGCGGAGGACTTCCTCGGGTTAGTCATCCGCCAAGGAGAGCCGT
>CBMN010002167.1:0-10094 GCA_000582825.1 Hordeum pubiflorum | reverse complement strand
CCCCCCCCCCCTGTCTTTCGTTAGAAGGTGCCTTTTAAAGGGAAATTGAATTAATTCATCACCGAGTGAAGCCTATCCATCGCCAGCCCCTTTAGGAGTCAGGACTGGCTTCTTAGATTGTAACTGTCATATCTTTCTTCTTTGCTCGACAGTCACCTAGTGGTTTGCCAGTGTTTGACGTACATATGTAACAGTTTTTATATACACAAAATAATACCTTAGAGAGCTCCCTTACTCTTTCCCAGTGAAGAGAAACACTACTAGTTATAATAAGAAACATACTGGCATTCTCTAAGGACAACCCCAGGAACACAGCTACAAGAGAACATGACATCAAGCTAACCTGCAAGTTTGCCCGGAGAATCAAGTTTTTTATAACCATATAATTGCGCCGATGTTCACTAGAGTTCCGCAATAGTGGTTCGAGAAATGACACCAGATCCTGAAAGCATCCACACCAGATTTATTAGGCTTTTCAGAAGCTTTAGCAACTGGTCATACTCAAAAATGAAACTAAACAACTGAAGCAAAAAAAATTGGAAAACAACAAGCTCAGAAGCTACATAATTGTTGTCTTTTAAGGGGGCACATTTGTGTATCTTGTAACATCCTAAACAACAATAAATCGCACCAGCTAATAGAGATATGTCGTGTACACAAACAAAAGGAGAGCACTACATTAACATGAAAGTTCATACTTTTATGTTGCTTTTTAAACACACTGCCGCAATAGAATGGTCGGTGTGGACTTCTGTCAACCTAGGACAGATGAACTATGATACCTTTCGAACATATAAAATACTCACCTGCAGTTTTGTGTCTCTTGGTAACAACCGAAGAGCCTGAGCACCATTTATTCTGTCCCACCGTTGGCTTAACAATTCAAGTGCTTCGTTCAACATTATAGGGCCTCCGTCGCTAACATCATCTCCATCACCATCACTTCGGCCACTATCTGGTCCACTAGGGCTGAAGCGTGTGTCTTCAGCCCCTTCAATCTCAACAACCTTTCTACCCATACGCCCTCCTCTGAGCTTAGTAGTAGAGTTAACCCTCTGAATGCCAGCGTACTGTGATGCCACTGGAATAGTTTTCTGCTCGATCTCTTTTTCAGCTTTTTTCGGGTTTAGATAAATTTGCAGAAGATTAAAATAAATATTGGACTTGGAAGGCTGCTGCGCTCCTTCCTCATAAATACGGTCACAGTATGCAACTGCACGCTCTGGCATATGGAGCTGCAACATAGTGCACAAGTTATTTTGAAAGTTCAAACTCACCCCTATCCGTTAAAAAATTATATCAGCGGATACCAGAAGCACATCAAAGAGCAGTGAGTACCTTATGAACATAGAGAGATAATGCACGGAGGTGTTGATTCATTTTCCCGTACATGATAGCACGCTCTTCGAAAAGAGCATCCTGCGGAAGGCGTTTAAGAAGTGTGTCCGTATTGTAACCTGAATTACTCTCTAATGTAGATATCAACTTGTTCCGCGTTGGGGAATATGTTTTATCAGTCCAATTTCCTTCATCCTTCAGAATCTTGTACCAGTCAAGAACTTCAGAAAGGTAAAGTTGCACCTTCAGGCCAGAAAGTTCGAATATCAGTAGAAGAAATCCACTTGTCGCAAACTTTGTAAGAACAGATTATAGAACTAAGATCGTCTAAACAACATAAAATAAAGTTTCACATACTAACAATGTGACAAGACAGATACGTACCAGCTCATTTTGTAGATTAGGATTGATCCCGGTTTCACTCATTGAAAGCATTAGCTCTAAGTAAGTTGACTGCAAATTTGGAGCATGCTGTTTCAGATATGAATTTACCAAATCTGCTGGAACATTTTCAGACAAAAAAAGCTCAATAGTGTCTGGTGGGTTGCGTTCAAGAACATACAAAGAAGACTCCAAAACCAGCATTGGGTCAGATCTACAAAGGGGCTGCACAAAAGAGCACAGCATCTCAGATCAGCTGTAGAAAACCAGAAGAATGTGACAAGGGGACTGAGTCCATAATATGAAGGACAAAGTCCAAAAAATAACCTTAAACACACACCAAACAATACAGCTGAAAATATTATGGCTGCAACAAGTTTCTCTAATGTCAACGAGTGATTCCAGGAAGCCAACTAATATCAGCAATATAAACAAATTCAATATGATCCCACCGCCACGTCAAATGAGCAAGCATATATACACTAGGACTGATAATCCAGAAGTCATGATGCAATAATATTTAAATACACAGATATATATGCACAGAAATGCAATTCTGAAAACCATGAACCACACCTTGAATTTTAATATTCTGATGATGCTTCCACATTTATTAAATAAGTGCACATTAAGACATGTACTTGTCAAACTTTTACAGAGTTGATTTTAGGACAAATAAAACACCATGTAACCAACAGCAACTGGTTGGTTTTCATTGTTTTGTGTAAATGTACAGGTGACAAAGATAACAGCATCTGTCATATGATGACAGAGGAGAAAAAACAATACCCTGAGATACTCAATGATCATTTGTGGGTTAAACTTTTTACTAAAATCAGCATTTGCCATCGCAGACTTCGATTCTTCAACCAACCGATTGAGTAATTGGAGAGCTTCACGGTGCATGTCATTGCTTCTGTAGAGCTCAAGTAATACCATATAATCGCTCTTTTCCTTCAGAAACTCCTCACATATCTTCAAATCACAATAATTGAGTCCTTTCAATAACTCTATAGCTCCTGGTGACTGTCTTGTAAGAATAAGAGCTTGAAGAAGAGATGTGTCCAGTACATTCGCCATTTCTCTTGCAACAGAGCTTCTATGTGTTTGGGGCCGTTTCTGACAATAAAAAAATGTAGAATCATAATGTATCACCTTTTCTTTATAGTTATTAACAAACAAATTCTCAAATTTACATTATGTACAATAGGCACCATGCACACTCGCAAACATAAGGCACAAGAACTTTGGATAGGACGGTGTCCTGCCAAGAAACTAAAACCAAATTGTTATTTATTTTTAATGCCAGAAGGTTCCTCTCACTCCAGGGAATTGCATTTACCTCATGTTTACAGGGATGAGAGTATCATGAACGTAGACAGGAAGTTCGATTTCTTATGAAATCTCAGACACTTCAGTCTACATGTTTGGGTTTCTTTTAACAAATTCCAGGAAAAACAGAAGCATAAACATGTGTCTTCTTTCTTCCGGATTTTTCTACTGACCTTGGAGATACACAAAAATCGATAAATCAACCTCCAGATGCAAAATGAATGAAGCTCTCAGCCTATCTTACCAAAAAAATCATTTTACTGTTCAGGGATCCTAGAATGTTTTATCTCTAGGAAAGGAAGCGGCAGTATCAAGAAAAGCAAGTGTATGATACACAAACTAGGATTCATAATAACGGTATGATACGCAACCTTTTCAAAGACTCAGAGTAACACCAGATTGCACCTATTAGTTTGGCTTTGCAATATTTCGGTCAAATTAGTGTCTGGTTTACTTTACGCTATACTAGTTCCTGCTTCCCACAATAATTCCACATCACAATTAATTACAATGTTCTCAACAAGAAGCCAGCCATTTGAAACAGTAGTTACCTTATTTGGCTTCTTTGCCTTATATGGCTCAGATAAGTTTAAACTATGGTGCACAGCTCCAGAGACGACCTCCTCAGTTACTTCAGATGTCGCTCTATCAATTATACCATTTCTTTTCTTCTGCAAGTACTTCACAAGGGCTATTAGAGCATTATGACTCATTTTCTTGTTCTCCAATGGAGATTTATCATCAGAATCATGAAGTTGCAAAGAGTATGCTTCCATTTCATCTGTCGCATCAGAAGATTCTCTTGCTAATTCTTGCAGGTCTTGAAGCTTGTCATGGTCACCTATAATGTGTGTCTGAGGCAGAACAAGGTATGGGTATAGAGATAACACATAAGTAATATCCACATGTGCATCAGAAAACTGTTCCATTGCTTCCTCATAGCTCCCACTATCAAATAAGAAGTGTCCATATCTGATTCATGGAATAAAAAGGAAAGATGTTGGTTAGTTATACGCAAGGGACCAAATTGTGTTATTATAAGAAAACATGAAAATTACTTGGAAGAAATTAAACGAGGCTGTTCATCTATTTTAATTGTAGACTAAAACAGCACCTAATACAAATCTACCATGGTATATTTGATTGATTACAGCCTTCAAAAAGGGGTCATGTGAACATCCGCTCTCCCTCCCGGGTCGCCCCCGCTCGGGCGGCTCCGGAGGCTCCCCAAACCCCAGCCAAAAAGCACCCAAGTGCTAGAGATCTCCGGCCGCTGTCGCTGCCGAAGGCAGCGGTGGCGGCGCCCTGCCCGTCAAAGACGGAGGGCTGAGGGCGGGCCAGCGGGGCAGGGACGCTCGTCTCAGTCGCCGGTCGCACGGAATGGAGCTGCGCCTGGCGGCGGGACCCTAGGAGCGGTGGGGCGACGTCGGCTAGGAAGAGCAGGGCTAGGCGGAGGGGTTGCGGCACCAAGAACACCGGCGACGGCGCCCTGGATCTGGGACGAGGCGGCCCGATCTGGGCCCGATTGGGCCCGATCTGGGCTCAGCGGGCCCGCTCGTCCAGGACGCAGACCGAGCTTTGCCGCTGCTCGGCAGGGCACGGGCGCAGGTGGTGCTGCTGCTGCCTCGAGGGAGCAGAGGTTTCGAGGTGGTGGTGGTCGGTGGGAAGAGCTGGAGAGGAATGGCGCCACCGTCTGGTGGTCGTTGCATCCTCCGGTTGTTAGGCCGGCACGGCGTGCTGTGGCAGGTGATGGCGCGAGGGTATGGTGGCCGGCGGGTGACGAATGGCGCCGTCGATGGGCGTTGCATCCTCCCGTCCGATGCGGGGAAGCGAAAGAAGGATTGGCAGCACGTCGGTCTGTCCTGGGTGTTGCTTGAGGTGGCCATCGCCCCTGCCAGCGGCATGGAATGGCCTCTCGTCGGTGGTGTGCTCTCGCTGCTGGCTCTCAAAGGCCTGTGTGGACTGTGGGGATGATGTTGGGCTGGGAGAAATCCGGTGCTGTTGCGGACGACGGCGACGCTTTCGGGCGTCGTCACCTTGTTGAAGGCGTCGTCTAGGCCCTTATCATCCCCCTCCCGTGCAACAGGGGAAACCCCAGATCCAGCTTGCTGGTTCAGGCAGTGGCGGCGCCATGGCGTCGTTACCTCCTTGGAGGCACTGTTCGGGTTGCTCGAGGAGTCCTACGACAGTGCTTGGTGCTAGGGTTGGCCTCCACTTGGAGCATGGGCCCCTAGGGCGCAATGTACACTGATGCGGCATCTCTTCGACGACGCTCTCCTCAGGTCCAGTTGGGTCCTGCTGTCCACTCGCCACTCTCTTCGGAATCAAGGGTGGACTGTACGTTGACACGCGCTTGCCTGGAGTTTGGGTTGTGCTTCGAGTTGTTTGCTTCGGTTGTGAAGCGGTCTGGCTCTGTGTCCTGACCTCTAGCCATCTTGGCAGGGGTTAGGCAAGGTGTGCCCTTGTTGTTGTGCGTGTGGTTGTGCGTTGTAAGCCGATTGGCATCACTTGTATGGTTTTCGGTCTGGTTTTCCTTATAAACTGGACCAACCTTCTATCTATTCAATGAATTTAGCAGTGATCCTGCTAACATTCGAAAACATCCATAGCCATTAACCATCACCCATCAGTGATAAAATTTGAAAGTTTATTTTTCTAGAAAGCTTTCAGATGCTGTTTTTGAGGTAAGAAACCTTACATTTGCTGTAAACTAAATTTAACTACAACCTGTTTCAAAGCAAGTGAAAGTCCAAATGTTCAGCATGTTGTGCATTGCCAAGTGCAGCTTACTAGTCCATCAAAAGCAAAATAATAAGCAAGTTTACTAATCCTGGTGTACATCAAGTCTTGGCATAAGATTTTATTGAAATGACAAATTACCAAATGCCAACAACCTTTTCCATCCATAATGTATATGTCGTTTGCAGACTGTATATGAATTGCCACATACAAGTCTTAGTGATAATTATATAGTTAGGATAGTATATGAATTGTATGGGAACAACTGTATGTGAAACAACTGTATCTGGCACTGAATAACTCTCGGCACCACTAACAGCCACCAATATGCCCCCATTCCTTGGGAGCATGTAGAATGCACTAGCGCCCTTGAGGTGTACTAGTGTATTAAGCTATCAGTAAACATGTCTAAAGATCATGAAAATTTCTTAACAAATGTATATGGCTTAGAAATAATACACATCTACCACGTGACAAAATTTTAGATCCAAATAATTTCATAAACAAAAAAGATAAATCATGATGTGAATAGTACAAAATTCAAATCTGAACTGAATAGTATCATGGAGAGAAGGGCATGGGAAATGGAGAAAAGGAGAGGGCAGGGGGGAGCAGGGATATAAAAACAGGCCCGTGAAGGCATTCTGGGAATTTGAAAAAAAGGAGGGCATGTTAATGGGCAAGCTCAATGGGTGCTAGCTATGATAGTGATGGCATAATGAGATGGGAATCTGAAAATGAAGAGAGCGTGGAAATAACCCGGAGTTCCGGTGGCATATAATGGTTTTCTTTTCCTTGAATTTAATTTCCTGATGACAGGTTCAACACAAAAGCAGAGAGTTGTGCTCCAGTGCTTGCAATAGCTTGACTAAAGTGGTACAGCATCTACCCAATCATGTCATGCAATGACATATAAGCATACTATAAACTGACTATGGACAGAGCAAAATGAATACTATCGTGGCCATCTGATCAGGCAATCTGAACATACCTCATGTGTATTGAGCTTTCTTTTGCAGCTCGTAGGTTTGAATCCTCAGGTGGAAGTAACTTACACAATGCCAGCGCGTCCTCAAATTCTCCAGAGGCGGTCAATTGCACAATCTGCATACCAAAAGATATATGTGTACGGAACTAAGAATAAATCCTTACAAACAACTTCCAAAGTTATCAAGACAGATCATTTCTTGTTAACTTCCGAGTTTCATCAATAACACTCCAGTAAAAAAGCAAAAGACATTAACTATTGGGAAGAATCTGCAATGGAACTGGTGACATGAAAAGGATATGAAACAAAGATCCTTGCCTACAGCACAATACACAATTCGATTGATCATTTTTTTAAAGAGAGATCATTAGGTCAAATTATTTAATTTTACTTTTTTCTGCTGCGTATTTAAAATTATGCAATGACCATTAAATTATCGAGGTTTCTCAGACCATATTCAACCTATACCGGAGGCGGAACCTAGCATGAAACAGCAGCCGTGACTTGTGATAGCTAAAACGAAAAATATGTAAATATTGACATCAGTGCGCTGATCAACATTAATAAAGTATAAACGCACCATACCTGGGCACCAATAGGAACAGGCAGCAAACCATAGACTGAGTTGGACAGCGAAGCAAGTATATAGTTGTCAGTTTGAACAAGCTTTTGGACATCACGGAGGACAACTGTCTGAACCAATGCGCTGGGAGCTCTAAGAGACCGTATCTGAAACAATACTCAGTAGGTTAGGTGGGCTAATGAAACTTACGACTTTGATATTCTCTTTACCACCAATACACAAAACAAAACAACTTACCTCAACATGTCGTGGCAGACGTGCCACAGCATACGGCTTATGTATAACAACAGAGGCAGGAGTGTCCGACCAAATTATCCGACCGTCGTGAATAAGTTTCCCGTTTTGATCAACAAATACACCGATGTTGTCCTGGAAAAAGTCAACAAGCAAAAAAAGATAAATGAGACACTTCATACGTGTTTGAATCTCGCTGACCTCGAACTCACATCTGTTCTACAGAAAACTTTCATGGCACGTCAACGCGCGCTTGGGAATCTGAATCAAGAAGGTCCCTTCTGATAGTGAAATGACAAAGTTTGAAAGTATTCTAACTGGTACCCAAGTGTTATTATAATGCATCTAAGCTAAAGGTTTTCACATCAATTGTGGTACAACATCTTCAATATTTCACAAGACAAGATTCCCTTATCCTCAAATTGTGATGCAATTCGACCGAAAGAAGGCATTCAGCTTAGCTATTGATTAGGAATCATTGCAAAGACAACAGGAATAAATTCCGGCGTTTAGAAAAGCTGCCACACTCTTCTTGTAAAGCATATCACTTTGTTACCTAGTCATTTGGAACCAAACAACACCACAAAATGCTATCATCGATCTGCCAAACAATATCATGAGATGGAAAATCAACTAGAAACTAGTAAGATCGCGAAAAGAAGTACTATACCTTTCCAAGGAGGAGCTCCCCGGTAGGAAGAGGCACAACTAAAGGAGGAGCAATTCTCCCAGAAGAAAACACTTCAGTTAATGCCCCAGTCACGCTATTTATGATCATATAGTCTCTCCTGATCCCAAGGCATATGTTGTCACCACACCAGGCCATTGATTTCACAATATCAGGGACACTAAATTCCTTCACCTCGACAAATTCTCGCCCACCTGACAAACAGAGATTAAGTTTCCTTGCCTGTTCACAACAAGATCATTTGAATATTTTAAACATTTGCCATCTTTCCAGATTCCTTTATTTCACCGTAGAAGCTTACACAAATCTATCAAACACGCACCATAGGAAATTAACATTTGAAGGCACATCAGGCCTCAATTCTTACATAAGGTACTAGATGCGGCTAAATGCAGTTAGTCTCCTCTACACTGCTCTTAGAACACTATGAAGCATTCACCACTATGAAGCTAATTTACACGTAATTTTTCCTTTTGCCAATTTCAACAAACAAAGGTATACTGGTACTTCATAAGCTTTTCGGAATTCCAAACATGGTCACATTTGCAAATTTCCCCTTGCCAATGAAAAATTACAAACATTTAAAAATAGAAAAAGAATTGATGGAACATACATTTTGTTGTCTCAAGATTATAACATAAAGTTCGAAAGGAATACAGTACTTCGGGTTAAGGAGATATCACCTCATAGCATACTAAATAGTCTGGTAAAAACAATTTATTAGAGCTTCCCTAATTCAGATATTGTAGCATGGAAAACTAGAGAACATAAAAGATGTGTGTTTCCTACAATGGAAATTCCCATGAGTAATATATCAACGGATCAATCAATGGCTTTAAGCTCTTCACTGAAGGCTTCCCGCTTTAACTAAACTAAAGACCATAAAAGATGTGCATTTCCTACCATGGAAATTCCTGGAAATGTCTATAGCTCAGTCGACTTAGAAACCGTTATTTCTCAATCGACATTGATAGACATCCAATTGAGATCTTCCCATCCCTTATATACTTGCACAAATCTCGCATTTAGAATAGATGGTTCTTAATGGTGACTCGGCAATAGTTACTTCTAGCAAAACCTTTACTCTATTAATTTCTCCTGATGTTAATAAAATTGCATTGCCTTGCTAAAACGCAATGTACTTCGCAGAAATATCAGTATTTGGGAGGTAGTTCTTATCCTCCAGGTTTGCAAAAGCTAATATCTGATAATATCCAGTCAAGGGTACAAATTGGGGACCTGAGCTTTATGATCCAAATTCCACTATCAATGATTTTACAGTTACCAACTCTGAACACCAATTTGCAATCCACCCCAAAGTTGCGATTCTCCGAATTGAGACTAACAAGTAACAACGGGTTATTTCCAGCTCCACCGAGAACCAAATCCATAAAATGATCAAACTACGGCAATGGAAAGAAAATGCTGGGATATATCCAAAGCAGACGACAGAATTCTTACTGTCCAGGCGGAAGACGGTTAGGCGCTTCTGGCGGCCGGCGGCAAGCAGGCCCCGGCGGTCGTCCCAAGCGAAGACGTTGGCGCCCTTGGTCTTGGAGACGACGGCGACGGTCTCGAGCCCCGGGAGGCGGTGGAGGGCGACCCACTCGGAGAGCGAGAGCAGGAGGTCGCGGCTGGCGCTGGCCTCCATCGCGGAGGGCGCGCGGCGCCAGAGGCGCTGCTCCTGGCGCTCGAGCGCGTAGGGCCCGTCCCTCCGGATCTCGCCGTCGGCGGGGGCCGGCGGGGAGTAGATGCGGAGCGAGCAATCGGAGGCCGCGACGAGGAGCTTCCCCGCGTGGGAGGCGACGGCC
>CBMN010002160.1:0-19446 GCA_000582825.1 Hordeum pubiflorum | reverse complement strand
CCCCCCCCCCCACACACACACACACAATGTACTCCCCTGTTTCTGGGGAGGAAATCAGTCCCTTTTTTTCTTCCATCTGCAATTTGCTGTCATGCTATCCTTAACTCTACAGTATAGTAGTACCAAGTTTCGGATTATGTTCTTTGCTAATATTTTATTATGTAAAAATATGCCATTGATCAATCTAATGGGCTTCCTTGTACTGGCTAAGGCCTGTATCCCATCAATGTCCTAACGTCACAATATCACAAAGAAAAGTTGACCATATCAAATTTCTTTTTCCCTGAATTCAATTTACCAAAGGTTTTGGAGTCCACACCCTTTTTCATGACTTAATAAATATTTTCACATATACCCTTTTTACATGCCAAAGGTAGGCCTTTTACTTTCAAAAATAATGAAGGTTTGTATTAGGCCGCAGGGGTCTTAGCAAGGAGCTTTCAATCCCCTTATTGAACCTTAAGCCTTAGTATCTTTGATGTTTTTTTTAATTAATTTTCTATATAAGTGTGGGAAAGTACCCATAGTCCGAGTGTACTGTTCCTTGACACAATTGTCCAGCCATGCAGACTTCTAATCATATAGGTGCCTGTGTTAGGTGTCAACTCATAACCTGTTAAATTTGTTGCTACTGAAGCAGCATGGAAACATATACTGAAACGTGAGCTGTTTGGAAGCAAGATTATATGCTACACAAGTGTTTGAATTTATGCAGTACTGTTGTAATCTTTCTTTTAACATGAACATCATTTGGTTTGTCATTCCTATTTACATAGTATCTTGCTTAGGTAGGTTTGCATCTCTAGGCAAGTGTAACTCCAGGTTGTTGCTCCATAGCCATGATGTTGGCAATGACATTTCCCTTTCAACCATTCAAATGACATTTTAGTTTAGGCAGATATTTCCTCTGCTCTTTTATTGAAGTCTCTTATTTGATTTCTTAGAGCTCCCTTATGTATGCTTGTACATGTAGAAGTTAAAAACATTATATATGTGTAATAACAACAACTTATACAATTTAATGAAACCTTATCTTTTGAAACTAACACCCCCTTCAGTTGTGCTGCCATTTTTTATTATGATGTAGCAAAAGAAATTAAGGTCTAACATTTCATTCTATTTCTATTCAGGCACTGTTACAGTATCATGGATGAACCACTTATGGACCATGAATCCTCATCCTTATCTGAGGCAACAGGCAATAGATCACTTTTCTTAGATGCTGGATTGTTTAGTAGTATAACCTTTTCTTGGATGGGTCCTTTACTTGATCTTGGGAAGAGGAAAGCACTAGACCTTAATGATGTGCCATTCTTGGATGACATTGACAGTGTCCATGGAATCACCCAAAAGTTTAAATCAAAGATTGCCTACGTTTCTGATACAGGGCAGTACAGTGATGTTACAACAATTAAGCTAGTCAAAGCTCTTGTGCTCACAACATGGAGGCTAATCATTGCCACTGCAGTTTATGCCCTAATCCGTACTGTTACTTCATATGTTGGCCCCTTCCTGATTGAGTACTTTGTTGAGTACCTAAATGAAAGCACACGATCTTCTAAAAGAGGATACCTTTTGGTGTTGGCATTTGTTGCTGCACAGCTAATGGAAGGTCTCTCATCAAGGCATTTGCTCTTCAGATCTCAACAATTAGGTTTGCGTGTGCGTTCTGCTCTTATTGCTATTATCTACCAAAAGGGTCTTGTCCTCTCTAGTAAGTCAAAGCAAGGCAGCTCAAGTGGGGAGCTGATCAATGTTGTGAACCTTGATGCTGAGCAGGTAGGTGATTTCAATTGGTCTATGCATGAACTTTGGCTGCTCCCTGTGCAAATTAGCCTTGCAATGGTTATCTTGTACTCTACTCTTGGCTTGGCAGCATTTGCCGCCCTTGCTGCTACTATTTTGACAATGTTGGCTAACATACCTTTGGGAAGGATTGAGCAAAATTACCAAGAGAAAACTATGAATGCCAAGGATGCTAGAATGAGTGCTATGTCTGAGGTATTACAGAACATGCGCATTCTCAAGCTTCAAGGTTGGGAATTGATTTTCTTGTCCAAGATAAAAGAGTTGAGGAAGGTTGAAATGAACTGGATAAAGAAATATGTCTACACCTCATCAATGCTTATTTCTATCTTTTTTGGTGTTCCAGCATTTGTTGCTATGGTTACTTTTGGAACTTGCATTATTTTTGGCATCCCATTAGAAACAGGGAAAGTATTGTCTGCTCTGGCAACATTTAGGCAGCTGCAAGGTCCTATCCATAGCCTGCCAGACACAATCTCATCAATCATTCAGACAAGAGTATCACTTGACCGGATATGCTCATTTCTCTGCCTTGAGGAATTATCAAGTAATGCAGTAACTAAGCTTCCAAGTGGTAGCACCAACATATCCATTGAGGTGAGAAATGGTTGTTTCTCTTGGGAAAGATCTTCTCAGGTGCCTACTCTCCAAGACCTGAACTTTCATGTACAACAAGGAACTAAAGTTGCAATTTGTGGAACTGTTGGATCCGGTAAATCAAGCTTATTATCTTGCATACTTGGCGATATACCAAAGTTATCTGGAGATGTTGAAACTTGTGGTACAATTGCTTATGTTAGCCAATCACCATGGATACAAAGTGGGACAATTGAAGAAAACATATGTTTTGGTACACAAATGGATAGGCAAAGATACAAAAAGGTCCTTGAAGCATGCTCTTTAAAACACGATTTGGATATGCTACCTCTGGGTGACCAAACAATTATAGGAGAGAGAGGAATCACCTTGAGTGGCGGACAAAAACAGAGAATACAGATTGCTCGTGCTTTGTATCAAGGTGCTGACATATTTCTATTTGATGATCCATTTAGTGCGGTTGATGCTCATACCGGACAGCACTTGTACAAGGTATGTTTTGACTTTTAACGCGTTCTACCGAAACTAGTCTTAGTTATGACATTTGGTACTTAATAATCCACATCTTTTTTACGGACAATGCTGATACTCCTTTCTTAATTTCTTTCACGTTCAATATTTCTTGTATTCTTTTAGCACTTCCTTATTTATTTTTGTTGGCCGGGTCATCACAACTCGAAAACAAATACATGCTATTTCTTGCATTGGTTAATACAATTGCCAAAAGCTAGACTTTGCCTTAATTCAGTAGGAATGAATATAGACCCGATGGTACTTAAATGAAAATATGCTCTGCACCCATGAAGAGTGTTCCACTGAAATGCTGCATCATTCTGTTCGCCAAATTAAGGTTGATTGGAGTGTGCTGCTGTTTGAGCTGGTTAGATTAAATGAAATAAAAAACAGATCAAAACAGAGAGAGTAGTTTAAGGGACTAAAATGCCCTCATGGGTCCTGTCTGTACCCTGGCTCATCCTATTCCCCGATTCCATCTTGTGAACCCTGTCCCCTTCCTCCTATAGTCCTATGAACACATCCTCTTCTCAGCAGTATGGCTGCAGATGTAGTCAGAGGTAGGCGAGATACTGGGCTGGCCCTTCCCCCTTGGTGCAGTATGGGTGAGGCACCATGTGTGGGGTGAGTTTTCTGTGCATTAGTGTTGGTGTTAAATGAGGCAAGAAGAAATGGGAGGGTGGCATGTGCCGAAGTGCCTGCATGGGGTTGGGGAGGGGCAGCTTGAGCCAAGGCCCTGGACACGGGCGGAGGCTTGGCGGGAGGGAAGAAGAAAGCGCAGGGGCGGCACAGGCTGAACTGAAGCCATAGGCGCGCATGGATGTAGTCCGTGGACTGTACTATATGATGGATTAGGCCGCAAATGAGGGAGGAAAGTCCTGGCTCTTGAGGCATACAATTTTTGTCAATAGGATGCTCAATTCTCTCATCATGCTTTCAAATTCAATCATATTTCAATATACGATAATTAGGTTGAGCTTTCATATAAATACTGCTCATGATTTCAAAACAGGTCCTTACATGCAATTTCTTTCGAAAAGTTGGGGCAATGGTGCAAGGGCATAAGTGTCTTTTGACTGCTAACTTAGCGCCACTAAGTGGCATAAGCAGAGTAGGGGTAAAGCAAATATCCGGTTTGAAAGGCAGTGGCAAACATGCAAAGTTAGAAAAAGGACAAATAAGCATTGGCCTTCAATGTATGGGCATGGATGCAGTTGCTCATTTTAACTTTGATATAATATGTCCTTGAGCATTATTTGTTACAATCAAGTGATATTTACTGACTATAAACTGCTGTATATTGCAGGAATGCTTGCTAGGATTTTTGGCTTCAAAAACTGTTGTATATGTTACCCATCATGTCGATTTTTCGCGTTCAGCTGATCTTATTCTGGTAAGCTGGCAACAAATCCCAGTCTTTTCTGTTATGACACATGCAACACACTTTTCACCTTTCCAATTTCTCTCCTCTTTTTAGTTTATGAGAGATGGAAAAATATCACAGTCAGGGGATTACAATGCAATTCTTAAATCTGGAGAAAAGTTCAGTGAATTAGTTGAATCCGACAAACATGCCTTATCAACTTCAGCCATGCTGGAGTGCCCTAGTGGAAATTTTGAAAGTACATGTCATCCTGGAATCAACCTATCCATAGCAGAGGTTAAAAAAGATGATAGCAATGAAGGAGGAAATATTCAAAATGGTCAACTGATACAAGAAGAGAGGGAGAAAGGCCGGGTTGGATTTATTGTCTACTGGAAATATATTACGATGGCATATAATGGAGCACTTGTGCCACTTATTTTGCTATCTCAGATCATTTTCCAAGTTCTTCAAATTGGGAGCAATTTCTGGATAGTTTGGGCAGCCCCAATATCTAAAGATGCGAGTCCTCCAGTCAGCAGTATGATGATGGTTAATGTGTATTTTTTGTTAGCAGCTTTTAGCTCATTGTGCATCTTCGTGAGATCACATCTTCTTGTCATGGCTGGATGTAAGACTGCTACTATTCTGTTTGAAAAAGTCCATGACTGCATATTCCGAGCTCCAATGTCTTTCTTTGACTCCACTCCTAGTGGGCGTATCTTGAATAGAGTAAGTGATTACATTCATAATGCTATTTTTGAATTTTGACAGCATATAGAATAGTGCATCTTTGGAAAGCTATTTTGTTTTTATTGTGTTAATGCTGAAAGTTGACAAAAACTTGTAGGCTTCCACAGATCAGAGCACAGTGGATACCAGAATTTTTGACCTGATGGGTTATCTTCTATTTCCTGCTATTGAGATTCTAGGAACAATTATTCTAATGTCACAAGTTGCATGGCTAGTCTTCATAATTTTTATTCCCGTTATTATTGCATCACTGTGGTATCAGGTAAATTATATATTTATTAAATATAATTTAATGATTTTCTATTTTGAAATTAATTGTCCAATTTCTCATTTATATTCACTATAAGTTATATATAAGAATACAAATTATATGTTTATTATTTGATTCCTAATCACCGTACAATATCAACACTTTTAGCAATACTACATAGATGCTGCTAGAGAGTTGCAGAGGTTGGTTGGAGTTTGCAGAGCACCTGTGATGCAACATTTTGCCGAATCAATAGCTGGCTCAAACATCATTAGATGCTTTCGAAAGGAAAAGCAATTTACAAGTTCTATTGGACATTTGATGGATAATGTATCTCGACCAAGTTTATATAATGCAGCCGCAATGGAATGGCTATGCTTTCGCTTGGATATTCTTTCATCTTTTGTTTTTTCCTTCACAATGATACTTCTGGTCTCCTTGCCGGCTGCTTTGATCGACCCAAGTAAGCATATCATTTTCTAGCAAGATCAAAATCAAAATTGTTTTTAGTGTTCTACTAAATCTCTTTGTAATATTTTGTACAGAGACTGCTGGTCTTGCGGTTACCTATGGATTAAGTCTCAATATGCTTCAAGGGTGGGCTATTGCTGTGCTCTGCAGTTTGGAAAATAGAATGATATCTGTGGAAAGAATACTGCAGTATATGAATATTCCTCCTGAACCACCACTTACAATACCAGAAAGTAGACCAAATGGACAGTGGCCAACAAAGGGTGAAATTGAGCTTCATAACCTCCACGTTTGTCTCTTTACCTTTATATATAATATGTATCACATATATTCAATTCGTATAATTGTTCTTGTGCTTAAAAGTATTTCGGAAACCTGATGGTTTTATGGATAGTAATGCTAACTGTTGAGTGCTTGTTATGTGATGCAGGTTCGTTATGCACCACAGTTGCCTTTTGTTTTGAAAGCCCTGACGTGCACCTTACCAGGAGGAAAGAAGACAGGTATTGTTGGTAGAACAGGCGGTGGCAAATCGACGTTGATTCAAGCACTATTCCGCATTGTAGACCCATGTATTGGCCAGGTGTTGATAGATGGCACTGACATCTGTACCATTGGATTGCATGACCTTCGGACGAGATTGAGCATCATTCCACAAGATCCTGTTATGTTTGAGGGGACCCTGCGAACCAATATTGACCCCCTTGGGGAGTATAATGATGAACAAATCTGGGAGGTACATTCCAATTACTAAATTTATTATTTCCTTTTTTCTGAACAGTTCCTGGTGCTGCTAGTACATGCTTTTTTATTACAACACTCAGCTATTTGTCATTTATCGCTAAGATACTGTATGTATCTCTTCTCTAGGCATTGGACTCCTGTCATATTGGGGATGAGGTTAGAAAGAATCAACTTAAGCTTGACTCAACAGGTCTCTTATCTCCCAGAATCTCCCAAGGCATTGCTCTATGTTTTTTTTTTTAAATAACTCGTTCTTTGATTTTGAAATGCAGTGACGGCAAACGGCCAAAACTGGAGCGCAGGTCAGCGCCAACTTGTGTGTTTGGGAAGGGTAATTCTAAAAAGGAGAAAGATCTTGGTTTTGGACGAGGCAACATCTTCCGTGGATCCAATAACAGACGGTTTGATCCAGGAAACCTTGAAATGCCAATTTCTCGGATGCACAATGATTACAATAGCGCACCGTATCACATCAGTTCAGGATAGCGACAAAGTCTTGGTCTTGGATAACGGTTAGTATTCCCATGACAAGCCGTAGTGTACATTTATTTCAACTCACACCTTTTCTGAACAAAGTTTCTCCTCCCGCTTTAATATTGTTCGTGATTCGTGATGTAAAAACAGGTGAAATTGCAGAGCATGGACCCCCAGCAGAACTGGGAGAGGACCGTGCATCCCTATATTACAGACTTGTATCGGATTATACCATGGGATCACATTAGAAGTAACAAGTGCAAGCAGACAGCTAAATCAATGCAAGTGTGAACAGGGTATTGGGGTTTTTGAATGCGTTCCTGTGAAGAGTAGTATTATTATTACCTATTAAAAAAAACAAAGTCGTATAAACATTAGTACAAGACAATTCCCTGGAAGTTGGATTATCTACTTGTTACCAATCCAATGGCTTAACCTAAGTGCTCCCTTTCCCCCAGCACTTGATAGGTGATCCGCCTAGGTGAAAGTCTGATAGAGATCGAGCGGTGTGCGCATCGCCCCCCTCCTCTCGCCATCTAGCATGAATATTGAAGATTTATCTTTCCGTCCAGAAATAGTTTTCCGGAGTTGATCGGAAACAAAAAATTGGAGATTTTTAATGGTTCTTCGGCAAATTTTCGTGATTTTATACAGTTTTCTGTTTTTAGAAAAAAATCGGAAAACGGAATCCGAGGCGGGAAGGGAAAATCTTCCGGGAGGCTCCATAAACTGTGCTTGCGCTCGTTAACATCGTCCATACCTTAATAATACTATAGTGTGAACGGCACATGTCGGACTTTTGTTTTGTCCTTTACTCCTTTTCATGATCTATGTACATATTTTTGTTATATTTATTTCATTGTGCATGCTTGTCTGAGGCGTGATTCAGTGCTTAGGCATTTGGAGCCAAGTGCTTTCTACTGTCGTGGGCAGGAGCGGGCCTATGATTTGGAGGATGAGTATTCAAAATTTTACGAGAGTGCAATTTTTTTACAGCCTAAAAAGCCTCCTGGTAGCCTTTAGACATATATAATTGGTTATAATATCATATAGTGCTAATTTTATAGCATATAAAATATATAGCACATAATTGAGCATAACATTTACATTATACAATTAGTAAACTAGATCACACTTATGCAAAAAAAAAAGTTATTAGGTGAAATTGTTTAGCATCCAACATATCAAAGTATTAATTGTTTGACACAATTAAAGTGGTCGGACCTCCGGAGGTTGCCGGGATGCCACGCTGTCGCCCTTGCCCCGCCGACATTGAAGGGACCTAGGGTTCTAGCTCGCTCGGCCTCGTCACGGTCTCGGTTTGTCGGTTAGGGGAGAGGCGAGAGCTTTTTTTAGACATAAGAGAGGAGAGAGCTGAGATAGGGGAGGATCCAACTAGTGGGCCTAATGGCCCGCATCGTTGGCAATAGTGAAAGGCAGGGAGGACTGTGGAAAGCAATATTTATCCCAAATTATTAGAAAACCTTGACATTATGTTTTTTTAACAATATTCTAGTGTAAAATTTTGAATACATATCCTCCAAATCTTGGGCCAGCCCCTGGATCCCAATGGTCTCAAGACACCTTCCCCTTGAGTTAGGTTCAGCTCGATAGTCTGCCAGGTCCCTGCTCTAAACCTGACATTGCAATTCCGCAGGACCCGAACATCCCCACCAAAGGCTAACATGGATATAGGTTATAATATCGAAGCACATTCTTGTTTAAGAGGGGAATCACCTACTATCATACATCCACACAAGAAATAGTTTGAAACATGTCTGAAACCAAGGATTAAAGCTGAATCATCAAGGCAATTGATCCTTCTCTATTGTATAATAACTATAAAGAGAATAAAGATCTTTAACACTAGGGTTTCTCAAGACCTTGTGTGTTATCGAAGTCAGTAAGCTGAAGAGAACAAGTCGTCAAAGGAGTCTAGTTACAAGACAGTAGGCAGGAGAGTGGCGGGACAAAGTCAGCAAACCAATACAATTAATAAAATAATGGACATGTAAGAGAGAAGTGGTACTTGAGAAGGATTACCAAAAGGATAATACTCCCTCCGTCCCAATTTATAAAAGGTTCTAGCACCTCTTTTTTTTCATCTATATTCATTTAGATGTCAATGAATCTAGACACATATATACTAGACATACAGAGGATAATGAATGAATTTCATAAGAGGCTAGAACGACTTATAATTCGGGACGGAGGGAGTAGTGATTAAATTGTTGCACACAAGAATCATCGTACCAATTTTCCTTGAAGGGTCCTTGAACAAGAGCCGGTAACAAGAGTCCTTCACTTGGTAGTAAGAATTTCCTAGCCTCGCTGGGCTAGGTCAGGCATTTTGGTGTTTCAAAAAAAAAAAAAAAGGTCAGGATTTTTTTTTTGAATCCAAAAGGTCAGGCATTTGGTATAGCAAGAAAACGTCTTTACTTCTGCCGGCTACCTTGCCTTACGGGGCCAGGAAAACGTCGCCGCTGAGGGAGAACCGAATCGCGCTCGCCCGCGTATATTGGGCGCGAAACGAACTCCGTCCGCAAGCGGCAATGTTGGCAAACATTAAGGCTACAAACAGCTCTGCATCAGCGTGCATGTGCGGTGCTCGTCCACATCGGTAGTTACCCAACCAAAGTGGCAAGTGCACCACGCGTCTCTCTTCACGAAAACCAGCTGCCCCTGCGCATATATGGCCGGTGTTGCAGTAACTGAAGAAGACGGGGGAGCATGGTGTGACACCATCGATATCACACATATCACGAACCAACCAAACCATAAGCAGCAATGCAATGCATGCACTGGCTGTGCACTGCGCAGCTGAGATGGATGGTGTCTGCACCTGCGCGCTGCACGGTGATAAAAGATGCACTTGCACATGGTCTGATCCGATCCGTTCGATAAGATCGGGGTAGGTGGAGCTGGTGTATGTATTTGTATGCATCAGAATGTTTCAATTTTTGCAGTAGAATAGAAAACATAGATAATAATAAATTTAAAAAAAATATTGATAGAAGATAACAATAGAAATCCCACTGAAATTGTCTAAAGTTGGTGTAGGATGCAAAGAGCTCGGAACTAGAAGCTGCAGTCTTTGCAGCAGCCCGGGCCCATCATGCTTCAGGCCAAAATATTTCGGGTTAACGCGGCATGGATTAGTTTTGTGCCGTGCCGGTCCAAATACTAAAAATTTAGTCACGGCACGGCCCAAAAGCACGTCGTGCTGTGGTCGTGCAGTGCCAGTCCAAGCACGACACGAAAAAAAATCTATCTATCTCTCTATATATAATAGATATGTTTTTAAATTATTTATAACTTTTATATAGATAAAAAAATCTATATAAAAATGAGAAAGTTCTTTTTAAATATAGATCACTAGAGCTAGCAACATTGGATCAACATGATACACTACTATTATAAAAAAATTACCTACATAAAAATGATATATCTAGATGTTTTCACAAGTTTTATAAAGAGATAAAAAATATTGAATATAAGATAATCTTTGAAACATTAATTTTCTAATTTGTGCCGTGTCGGTCCAAACACAACAGATCTAGTCGTGTCGTGTCGTGCCGTCTATCGTATCTGATATTGAGGCACGACACGGCTCAACCATTCAGGCCATGTTGACCTAGCACATTTATTTTCGTATCATGATATGCTTTAGACTGTTTTTGAGTCGTTCTCGGGGTAGCCTCAACAGCACGGCCCAAATTACCAACTCTACTCTTGCCGTGTAGCCAGCAAAGGGACGCAGTTCAGAAATGCCCAAACTACCAACTCTACTGTTGCCGTGTAGATAGCAAAGGCACGCAGTTCAGAAATAAGCTAGCCAGCGTCTGCGATCCTATCCCGTTCGTAGCCATGTGCTATGCGCACAGGTACACGTATACTGCGGTGGAATGAAGAAATGACGACGGTGCCCTCGTCCTCGACGCCTGGACCCCGGCTGCCCACCACCGTACTGGATTATTTCGACTCCTCCGATGATCCCATGCATGTACACGCTCACGCAGTTGGTCAACCGCTAGTACGCTCTACGCACCCGCCCGGCCACCCTCCTAGCTCCCCTCACTGGCTCACTCCACCGACGATCAGGGCAGCAGGTGTCGTCCTCCTCGTCCTCTTCCTCGCCTATAAATTTCCTCCTCACCTGGCCCTGTCGCCCACACACTCTCCATCTCTGCTCTCAAGAAACCCCGCAGAGAGAAGCCGCGGCGCACGCCGACCCTGCAGTGCACCATGGGCCGCCGCGCCCTGCCCCTGCTGCTGCTTTTCTTGACCCTCGCCGCCGCCGCCGCGGGGTCGAGCTCCAGTTCCGACTCGGCACCAGCGCCATCGGCGGTCGCGGACCACGACGACGGCCCCAGCCCAGCGAAGGACGACGGCTCCATCACTGGTAGTACCTTCACGCCGGAGGCGTACCCGGTCAAGTGGAACGGGAAAGACCAGCCACCGCAGGGCGACGACAGTTCCTTCACGCCGGAGGCGTACCCCGTCAAGTGGAACGGGAAAGACCAGACACCGCAGGGCGACGACAGCTCCTTCACGCCGGAGGCGTATCCTGTCAAGTGGAACGGGAAAGACCAGCCACCGCAGGGCGGCGACAGCTCCTTCACGCCGGAGGCGTACCCGGTCAAGTGGAACGGGAAAGACCAGCCACCTCAGGGTACGGTGGTGATGATCATTTCCGTTAGTTGTTGCAATATATGAACTCAAATTTCTTTGATTAAGTACTGAATTATTACTATTATTGTACTTATGTATGGTACACCACTGTCTTGTAGCGCCGCATGTTGAGACGATGATGCCAGCAGCACGCGGCGACGACCACCTGCATGTCGAGCCCGGGATGCTCTTCCCGCGTAAGAGCTTGTTTCCGGGGGCAGTCCTGCCGGAAGGCACCAGGTTCGGCGGCGGTTTGCCGGCACCTCGGAGGTTCGTCTTCCGGGACGAGGCTGACACCATCCCCTTCACCTACGACCGCCTCGACACCATCCTCTTGACCTTCGGGATCCCCCGTGGATCGACTAAGGCCCATCAAGTCGCCGCCACCCTCCGCACTTGCCAGGCCCAGTCCCCGGAGCCTCACACCTGCACCACCTCCCAGCAGGCCATGGCCCAATTCGCCGCCTCCTCCCTGGGGACCACCACCAACCAGCTGCGCGCCGTCGTCACCGTCGTCCACGGGAAGGACGAGCCCGCCAGGTACACGGTGGCGCCGGACGGGACGGCGAGCATCGGCAAGGCGGGGGACGCCGCGGTGGCTTGCCACCCGATGGCGTACCCGTACGTGGTCCACTACTGCCACCGGCCGGCGGCGGACGTGGAGGCGCTCCGCGTCGAGCTGGTGTCGACGGCGGGGCTCGGCGGGGACGCGACGGCGACCGCCGTCGCCATGTGCCACGCCAACACGACCAACTGGGACGGCCGCTACTTCCAGATGCTGAATGCGACGCGTGGGGAGGAGATCTGCCACTTCATTCCCCGCAATTACATCCTGTGGCTGCCTGCCGCTGCTTTCTAGACTGTAGCTGTAGAGCATGCATGCGCTAGAAAGTGCTGAATAAAAGAGAGGTCAACTAGCAGCTTGTTTATGGATTTATGATATATATGGAGTGTGCATGTACCAGGAGTAACAAATTTGTCTAACGTCTGGTGTGATCGATCATCGAGCGGACATTCAAGTACTGAATTGTTCATGACATAACTTCCAGGAGCCTATGTTGATGATGAGATAATTGTTCCAGGTGTGACTCACGCAAGGCAACTTCATTCATCTGTGCATGTATGTGCATATTTGACAGTGATATATTACTATCTAGTATCTATCCGCAATGCCTCACATGAGCACGATACATTCCTCTCGTTTCAGAATTTTGTTTTGCAGAAGCAAAGTCTAAGTGTCCTTTTAAGCAAAGTCTAAGTGTCCTTTTACAGCCCCTGCAATTCTTCTGTCAGAGGAAAGCTGAAATTGCACTGTGTGTCCATGCGATCAAATATCTTAATATTCCTATATTTTAAAGGATCATTAGCATGCTTTGGCGCCCTGGCGCCTCCAGCAGCAAAATCAAATCGCCGATGCAAAAAATAATAAACAAATAAAGTCTATACTAGCACTCAGTTCCTAGGATGAAAGAAAAGGACACAGGTTGTATTGAACAGTGTGCCAGTATACTGCTTGAACTAGCGCTATACTGCGCTAGCTTAGTACGTTTTAAGTTCTCTCTCCATGCATCTAACTAGAATATTTATTCAAATAGCTAGTGCCATTGGAGGCACCCGTAGAAATGACCGCAATTTTGCCATTGACATATGTGTGTGATTTACTCTTGCCATGTATCTCTTTCAATCGCTCTCTGCTCTCTCTGGGGTTTGGCATTCCCATGTGTGTATGTAAATCCATCGGAAGTTTTCCAACCTGACAAGGCAGGCATATACACAATTAAGTTTTTCAACACGACATTTTCTCTACATGATTAACTGACACCTTCAGGCTTCAGGTATGCATGAGTGCCGGTCCAGCATGATGAGCGCTATTGCTAATAAAATAAAGTGTACTAGACAATGGAGACAATCTTTTGCTAAGATTACTATCACGAGCAGCACAACAACAAAGGTTTATGGCAACAAACATTTCCTACATCTCAAAAGAGTTCATAAAATCATCCGGGTGACTCGCCCAAGCCGACTCAAGTGATCACTCCCTCGTCTTCCTCCCTACAAATATCACAGCAAACTTATTTAGAAAGAGCATACACGAATCTACATCTTGCAAAGTTTCATGCTTTATCACTTAAACTTGTAAAGTTCCATACTTTATCACTTGAAGACATTGATAATAAAACTAGCCATTACAAGTCATGAAAGAAGACAAATTTCTAGAAACTTCTACAACAATGGAAGCCATGAGACAAGACAAGGTTCTAGAATCTTCTACAACAACCATGATACCATGAAAGAAACAAGGCAAGCTTCTAGAACCTTCCACCATCAACCATGCAAGACATGAGTCAAAACAAGTTTCTAGAAGTTTCTACAAGATTGAGGACTTACCATGATGTTCTAGAAGTTTGGTTGCCATGGCAAAAATAGAATTTTCTAGAACTAGATATTTGTGGTGACCTTTCTAGAGTGTGACAAGTGTCACACACCCATGACACATGGCTACCTATATAAGGGGGCTGCCACCCCTTGCCATGGCACACCAACATACCATCAAGCCACCACCACCACCAATACCACCACTTCATACCGTACACATCCAAGAGCATGGTAGGTAGAGTGTATGTTAGGATAGTCACCTCAATGTGTGAAGTGTAAGAGCTATTGAAGTGCTAATCTTGTAAGTGTTAGTCTCCTGGTTAGGCTGTATAGTTTCTAAGTACTTAGTGCATATTGTGATCTATCTAAAAGTTGGCTCCGCTTCCCGAGATCACAAGCGTCGGGCTTCATATGAAGGTTGGCACTACCACCCGGAAGCCAGCTTCATCTGTAGGTTGGCTCTGCCGCCAAAGTGACCTCAAGGCCGGCTCTGCCTCCAGTAGTGCACTAAGTAATTAGAAACTAGAAAGAACTAGCCGACTCAAGTGTGAGTTGATGTTGCGATTAGGTCATCATAGGTGGTGTCCAGGGCCCATCTAGCTTCCTACATCCAATGAGCTCCACTTTAGTTTTTTTGCATCCTTTAGCATCTTGTAGTCCCTCTTCAACTCATTTTATTATTTTGGTTTTCAGTACTCTAAAATTTCAATCTAGCACAAATATCTGATAGAACTTAGTACCACAATATTTGTTCTACACTGTAATGCCATATTAAAGAGAAAATAAAAGGTTCTTTTTATTCTTGTGAAGAAAGACAACACAAATAGGTGGAGTATACACCCAAACTGTAAACTCATGGTTTCATGAAAACCAACATGTACTCAAATAGGCGTGCATAATTCAAACAAGAATGGGTTTATCAGCAATAGACAATAGACTAGTTACAATAATTTGCATGAGTAGTGGTCACCAAGCTATGCATGTTAAATGTGAGCACCAAGCAAATAGATAGCCTATATTTAATTTGTAACCTAGGTAAACAAAGTCAAAGTGATTGGAAAGAGAAAGCACAAGTGCCGAACAAAGCTTGCACACTCCATGTTATCATCAACTAAGGGGCTGAATTGAAGCAAGCTAGATTACCTCTGGAACAAGAGATGACCACTTATGCTTTGAATGATTGTAAATAACAGTTTACTGCAACTGAAACAAAACAATCCTCCAAGTATGACACTTAACAGTTTAATATTACACCATCAAACCATAATTAAATACAATAAGACCGACAACATATGCTATCAAGCTTCTCAATTTAAAGTCTAAGATCAAGAAAATGGAACAAATTAAAAAGAAGCTTGAAGCCTCCAGAAAATACTTTGGAGGAGATTAAACTCTGAATGCAAAGTCCGTGGAATGAAACTATTGCTCATTCAGTTTTCTATGCATCCAATACAAAGTGGACCCTAGAAAGTTGGAACTGCAAACAAGTAATTACATGTAGCTGAATAAAGCACTGGCCAAATAGACACTAACTCTGACTTGAAACTGAAACTCCGCCAAAAATTCAATTTCTAAGAGCATGCTGCAAGAGAAGCTGAAATGATTACCCAATCTAGAAGAATAGATTGCTATTACCAATGAAAATCAGCACCTGAGAGCAGTCAGATGTTTAAATAATTGTTTAGATAGTACCGTCAGGCGAAATCGGTTCCGGAGGAACTAGGAGCGCCTTTATCACCAGTGGTCATGGTGACCTACTCGAAGTAGTCGACCGAGAGTTGATGCAGGACGATGATCGCAGTGCCGTCCCACGAACGGCCATCTGGAAGTAGAGTAGGCATCGGGGCCGGTAGGCGTCGGGGCCGGTACTCGGCAACGGAAGTAGAAGGACGACCCGTGACAAAGACATCGAGCAGTCGCACGATGCGCTTCCCAAAAACCTTATTCGCCCACTCCCGATGCAGGATCACGAAGGCGAAAGGTTCCGGAGACCTACTATCCCGATGGCAGGTGCACGCCGGCACTCGAGATGGAGAAGGCTATTGTGACAGTGCAGCAACGAGGTGGTAAAACTCTAATTCATATAGACTACCGTAGGGAATCCCAAACTTAGGGGCCTCCCTGTATAGTATTCCATATTTTTTGTGTCTCGTTTCCCATAGGGATTGGTTCAATATATTGAGAGAAAATCACCCTATTTCTTTATCAACTAGCAATGTGGGACTAATTGATTATGAACCTCCCACCTCTACTATTGGGCTTTAAACATTGAGCCCATTAGGGGACACGATTATGGGCCTTTGAGATTTATTAGGATTAATTGAATTATCTCTTGGCTGGCCAAGCCCATATAATCCAACAATCCCCCACTAGATCTCAAATACCCTTTTAGAGATTATACCAGTGTTTCAGCAGAGACTGTGAAGTTGAACTTCTGCCTGGAGCTTCAAGTTACACCAATTCAGAACTTGAACAATGGATTAGGCCCTGAGTTGCAAGTTTTGTGCAAACGGGTTTCACTCAAAATCATAACCAGTACCAGGCTGTCAGTAGCCCCATCCGCGGGTGAAGCATATGCATCATAGTTTTTTCAAGACTGCTCTGTAGGACAACATCTTTGCTAATTAAAGCCAATAGAAATACATTAAGGCATAACACCAGTCTGTCATTACAGTTTTCGAGAGTATTGCATCTTTACATAGAGAGGTTCCAATAGATTACTCTCCTCAGTTTACCCGTAGCTTGTTTTTCTCAGGACCTAATTCACGGGATCTCCGATCACATAGGCTTAGTTACCACTACGTTAAACTTATATGGGTCTCATACCCATCTCTCTCAATGCACTTTCTATCACATTTCGTGATAGACCCTTGGTAAAGGGATCTGCCAGGTTTTTTGTCTGTTTGAATATAAGTCACACTTATAACTCCGGAGTTTCTCAACTTCCTGACAGACTTCAGTTGTCTTTTAATGTCACACCCGGTTTTAAGGACACAACCGGATGCACCCCGTATGTGTGCCCATGAACAGAATTCACACATACGGTCGAACAAATTAGAGAAATATCAGATAACAGTGTTACAAAACGATTATTAAACTATAAATGGACACAAAAGTCTTACACTTATTAGAGAGCAAAGCGGAATATCTAGCGTAGAAGCAGAGACTCCATCTTCACAGGAAAAGCTGACTGGGGGTACATGCACCTAAGCACCTAGAAGACATCTAGACTTGTAGCTTCTCGAACATCATCTTATATTAAGCATTACTATATGTGTGGGAAATAGTAAGGGTGAGCACATACGTACTCAGCAAGTAATTCATAACCATAATTGTAAACACAACATTAATAGCATACTTTGAGTTTAACTTCAACTTAAAGAGGGTCCAAGGCCGCTCATGACTGTGAGCATAGCTGATATATCAGTTTTACTCTGCGGAGAGGTGTACACTTTCACCACGAGTCATGATTTTCCATTGCCCGGGTTGATCAGACCCTTGCACATTACCTAGGTGTGCCAACAGGTAATCTCATTACGAGGTCTGACGAAGCATTTCCTCGTATTTCCCCAGTCATGTAACACGTCCTAGAAGCTTTCTCCTGTACCCCCTTCTAGTCCCGCTCACAGTAATGCCATAGAATCAAAGTTCCGTAACCAACTCCCAAGCAAGGGTAGAAGTGTCATAAGAGTATGCTTCCGTGACAGCTAGCATGACCAAGTACACACAAGGAAACTTATAACCAAGTGCGTCCCATTCTACCACTCAGTGGTTGCACTGTTTTCGCGGATGTTCGACTTACATATCCATTAAAAACAATGCATACACATAAGTAGGTAGACAAGTATGTTTAAGAAGACTTGCCTGGAATCCAAAGCTAAGATCCCAATATAGATGCTCAGTAAATTCAAACTGTAGATCTTGATTAACTTGATTCACGAACTGAGCTTGATCTCACAAACTGAACTTGATCATCAACTCACGAGCAACGATCGATCTTAACGAGACAAGCACACTAGCACAACACAACGACAACCAAACATATGCATATGAGACAATACACTAGTCAAATGCAAGCTGAACAAGACAAACCATTAAAAGAGGGCTCGTCTATCAGGTCACATTAACATAAAGGTTTACACCTAAAGGTTTTGTTTATAAAGGATGTTGCATAGTGATTAGTCATGGTTGCATGCTTTTACAAAAGATCAGAGTTTAAACTTAGCTTTCTTTTATTTTAGAAAAGCTCATTGCATAGTTGTTAATTAATTGATATGATATATAAAATCAGGAGCTTTTGACATGATTATAAATATCACTAACACGTATATTTCTTCGATTCGAATCTAATGCAACTTGAACCGGTTCAAATGAGTTTAAAACATCAAAGATATGGCCTTTTGAAGTTTTAGGGGCAAAACAGTAAAAACACAGGCTACATGGACTGTTTTGCAAAGGTTTAATAGTTTGTAAGGGTCTGGTTGCAAAAGCTAGGGATCTCTTGTTGAAAAAGGTACAAACAGAGGGGTTTAATGGCTTAAAACACTAACAAGGACTAGTTTGCTATTAGTTTTAGAAAAACAGGGAGTTTTCTGTGAAAGAGGGACCTATTTGTAAGGAAAAAGGATCTCGAGTTTATTACCGAGTAGTTCAGGGACTCTTTAGGAAAAGACAAAAGTTGACCGGTATCTGACCGTGTCGCAGGCTGATCTGGCGCATTGGATCGGGATTGGACGGCTCCCAACAGAAAGGGGAAGGGAGGCGCCAGCTGGCGGCGGACTTGGGCGCCGCCGCCCATGACAGTGGCGGAGCTCCACCGGAGTTCAGCGGTTCTCGAGTTACAGAGGGACTTGGGAAGTCGAGATTTGGTCGGGGTGGTTCGTAACGAGCTGTCGGACTCTTCTAGGGGTTTGGGGATGGTCGATAGATCGCCGGTGATCGAGCATAGCGAGAGGCGAGGGGACTTGGCTGAGGCAAGTCCGGCGGGCAATTCAGGTCACAGCTCACCTCGATTCGAGTCGGGGTCACCTCATTGATGTGCAAGGGGTGTGTGCATACTTGTTCAGAGGGTTGTAGGCCATAGAGAGGCGGCCGAAGGTAGTTTGCAACGATGTGGCGCAACTCGGCTGGGGAGGGAGGCTCTGCAGAGCTCTGGCCAGTGGGAAAAGAGAAGACTAGGGATCGGATGTTGGTGGGCGGGGTTCTCACCTCGAGTAGAAGGTACTGGCCGAAAGTTGGCATCAGGGATCTGGCGCGATGAGGAGGGACGACGACGATGTACTACGGTGACACGACGGAACTCCAGAAGCGACCTGCAGATAGTAGGCTCGCGGTGGTGACTTGTCGGTGGATAGGAAGAGGGAAAGATGGGTGCGAGGTGCGTCCCTTGGGAGGGGGAACCTCACCAGAGTGATCTTGATGGCGGTAG